>CM050164.1:290774366-291018631 GCA_027410445.1 Discoglossus pictus
GTATAATACATACAGGGTCAAACAAGTTCACACTAACCTTTTTTCCCCTTACAGGCTTCCATACCTGCTTGCTGATTTGCTAATTTTTTAAAGACTCTCATTGGTTGAAATCGATGTCAATCAAAAATTTCAGCCAATCAGAGTCCTTCAAAAATTAGTATATAAAGCAGAGCGTGGGAAAAAACCAATTAATCGCGGGTGGAGCTCCTTGTAGGAGGAGCTCTGTTAGTTTGTTGTTGTTTTTTTTTTTTAGAGCGTCGTTTTTTTTTGGGTGGAGGCCTCTTTCAATGGGCCAGAATGGATGGACAATGGCTTCAATCAAGATTGGATTTTTTTTTGACAATGGCTTCAATCAAGATTGGATTATTTATTTGACCAGTGGCTTCAATCAAGATTGGATTATTTATTTGACTGTGACATGGGCTTCAATCAACATTGGATTATTTATTTGACATGGGCTTCAATCAACATTGGATTATTTATTTGATATGGGCTTCAATCAACATTGGATTATTTATTTGACATGGGCTTCAATCAACATTGGATTTTATGACATGGGCTTCAATCAACATTGGATTATTATGACTATCCTGGTCACTGAGGGCAGAAGGCCAACGCTGGAGGGGTCAATTTGATAGGTAAGTATGTGCTGTTGTTTATTTTATTTTTATTATTGTTTGTTTAATATGTATGTGCTGTTTACTTTATTTGTATTATTGTTTGTTTAGTATGTGTGCTGTTTTTACTGTATTTTTATTATTGTTTTTCCCTTACCTTATTTTTATTTTATCTTTAAAAGTGACAGGCACATGCATGGCCTCTTACTTCTAAAAATGGAATAAAAATAGGGGGGGGGGGGGGGTTACTAGGTAGGTAGCTGGATCAGGGTGGGGTCGGTCACGCTCACGTGGCCATCGGTCGGTCAGTGGCCGCGTAGGCCACATGGAGGCCACGATCAGGGGTGGCACAGGCCTCATGGGGGTGATCATCCACCCCCATGTGGCCTGTGCAACCCCGCTCACCGCCCGATTACCCCGACCACCGTGATCGGGGTAATCGGGCGGTGGCATAGCATAGGCCACATCGGGGTGGTGGTGATCAGGCCTCGGGGTGGCACAGGCGACATGGAGGTGATCCGGGGTGGCACAGGCCTCATGGGGGTGATCCGATCACCCCCATGTGGCCTGTGCCAACCCGCTCACCACCCGACTACCCCGATCACCGTGATTGGGGTAATCGGGTGGTGGCATAGCATAGGGCAGGCCACATCGGGGTGATCGGGGGTGGCACAGGCCACATGGGGGTGATGGCTGGGGGGTGGCACCAGGCATTGCAGGCCTAGGGTCGTCGGTGGTAGGTAAGTTGGTGGGTGGCTGGGTAGGTGGCAGGCCAGGCAGGCATAGTGGGGTAACTGGGGGGGACCCTACCTTTTATTAGGGGCACTAGGGGTTTGGTTTGGCCAGGGGCAGGGCAGGTGCCAGGCAGGTAGACTTACTGTTAGGTTGGGCAGAGCAGATGTGAGTAGTTTCAGCCAGGGAGGTCTCTCAGTCTCAGCGTGACCAGGGTCAGGAAACAGAAAGGGGGAAGGGACAGGCAACTGGTGGTTTTATTGACTGTAGATGTCAATCAAAAAGTAAACTCAAGGCCCTATTAGCTGGCGGGCGCTCGGAGCTAACGGTCTGGGTGGGTTTATATTGTTCTCTTGACAACTGTACAGCCTTCCATCATTGATTGGTCAATGATGGAAGACTGTCAGTCATTAAATTGATACATTTATGACCGCCCATGCATATCGTCACTGCATTAACGGTCAGGGGGCCAGGCCAGGCCTCATTGAAGAGAAGAGTCTAAAGGTTAGTGTACTTTACTAGTGTAATATGATCACACAGGGATGCAGGGGGCTACAATAGTTACACAGCAGCATTAGTTAATATATACACACAGCGGAAGGGGTTATCTTAAAGTGACAGTGTTCCTGGGAATAGTTTACTTCATTTATTACTGTATTAACACTTGAATGATGATGTACACCTTATATTTAATTGTTTTTGGGTTATTACTAATACATTGTTGTGTTTTTTTATTGCAGGGTCACAAAAATATTTAGGGGGGGCGTTTGCCCTGACGCCCCAATGGACGGGCCGCCCGTGGGTTTGACTATATTTCATTCTAACTGGTCTTACAATGTGTCCCAATCGGGACCTCCTGAAGCATGTGGGGTTTCTTTAAGGTGCAAGAGGGTTCTTTAAGAACCGATTTGCAGGGGTTAACTTTCTTTTCCATGGGGCTCTGTATAGTTTGCAAATGTTTTTGCATCTTCAAATTATCATAGTAGTTATAAATGTGGTTCTGATATTATCATTGAAACTTCATCTGCATACAGACATAATTTATGTTTTTGATATAGGACAGGGATTCCTTTGGTATTATTATTCTCTTGCATAATATGTGCAGGTGCATATATTGATACTTCAAAACCTCCAGATGAAATAGGACAGTGTAGTGTCCCAGAATAGATTTATTAAATGTATTAAATATATGAATAACCTTTTTGTGTATTCTCCACACCTTGTCTCATCCCCATAATTATAATAGCAAACCAGTAAGAGGAGATATTTAGTTGTGTATTGACCAGATTTTTGCATAAAGATTTTAGAAACTTGGTAATCATTAGCAGCCTTATTAAATTGCAATTTGGTAAATTTAAAAGGGCTCTATTTAAGCACACAGCATATTTTATTTACAGAAGTTTTTAGTTAGTGAAGACCTTGCTTTTGGATAGAAGTTCACTAACTAAAAACTTCTGCTTAAATAGAGCCCTTTTAAATTTGCCGAATTGCAATTTAATTAGACTTTATATTTCCCATGATTTGTTGCCAGGTTTAGGGGGTATAAATTACTTTAGTCACCAGCATCGCTGGGGGAAAAGCGTGATTTGTAACAGCAAATGCTCTCTATTTACTGTACTCTGTACAGTGGAGAGCTTCTATTACAACATCATAAGATAAAATGATGTTGTAGTAAATAGCCTTCCCCAAAATATATAGCACCAGTTTAGGGGTACCAGCCCCAAACTGATGAGATTGAAACCGTGCCTATCTGTTGGTAGATCTCCTAATTTTTGCATAATCCATCCTATGCTATGTTTCAAAACTCTGTAATACAGCAGGCATACGCTTTAAGGGGTATTGCTCTAAAGAGTGAAACTGCATTGAGGACTCATTTGCATGTCACGGCCCAGTTGAAAACTATTTCTCAGAATTTTGAGCAAGAAATATTTTTTTTTACTTATTTTTAGACATCCAAATGTAAATACAAATGTACTATCTACTATTTGCTATTTAGACCACATCATTTATTAGAAAACATAATGATGAATAAGCACAAACAGACAGACAACTGAGGGGAGGAGCCAGGCATGGGGTACATTTTTTCTTGCCCCTCTAATTGTTTATAAATGTATATAATTTTGCTAATAATTGGCTTTTAGTACTCTTATACTATGCAGACATTTTTATAAATTACTTTTGTATAACACTTTTAACAGAAAACCTGGAGTTCCAGGGAGTAAATTGTTACTAGTTATCCTAAATATTTATACACTTTACATCTACAACTCTTTCACAGCATCTTCCATCCCAAGAGCCAATCATCCTGTCTTCACTGGAGCATGTCCAACACATTTAATTAGTTATACATTTACTTGTACTGTGTACAAATTAGCTTTTCTGTCTGTCAGTAACAGGGTACTAGAATTTCAGACCCTTCAATGAGGTTATAAAAACAAAATGTAATGAGAAAAAAAAAGAAACTGGATATGCAAAACTTGGCGAGTGGTCATGGTCAAGCGCTGAAAGCAGCATAAACTGGGGTCCTCAGAAGAAGAGTGTGAGGGCAGGAACCTGCCCAAAGGGGGAGGTGATAGCTGGAACAGAGCAAGAGGTACAGGCAGAACTCCACCCAGATAGAAACAGAAGCGGAAGCACAGGACACCACATCTGCAGCAGCAAACCAGGCAGGATAAAGATTCACAACTGTAACAGAGTCTCAAAACTGGAACTTTGGTAAGATCTCAGTCTAATTTCAAGGGACTCACTGGATGGTCAGTGACTGTGATCGGAGTTATGACCCTCAGGAGTAGACTCTGCTTTCCTAGATCTTCCAAATGGCCTACTCAGTCTGTGATTTATTACAGGCCATGGATTGACCAGAACAACCAGCGGGGACTTCCTTGCTCTACCCCGAGGCTAACGAGACCAGGTTGTCCTGAAATCATCATATACAATTAGGTTTTGAATAGTTTGTATAATTATTTGTGGATTTAAATCGCCATGTATCAGGTACGGTAAGTTATATTTAGAAAAAATAAGAAGATGAAAACTACTAATGAGGTAATGAATCATTATCCATCTTCCTCTTTTGTATCCTATTAATATAATATATGACTTTATAGAAAACTTGTAGAAAGGAAAAATAAATAGTAAGTAAGATAATATTGGATTGTTTCATTTCCCTTTCTTGACTTGATGCGACCAATTCCACAACTTCCTGATAAACGCCTTTTTTTCCATGACATTGCGATGATGAATTAGTCTTACAGCTCAATCGGTTATGGTATGTGGAAATAGAACTTTCTTCATACAGACATTTCTTTAAATAATATAATGCAACACAAACTTGAAAAAATGCATTTGGTATTCCGTTATGTGTTTGTCTTTTATTTCTGACATGATTGATAGAATAAATAAAATGTATCACCTTTTTGCATTCCTGTTTATTGTAGGCATTTGTTGCAGGTTTTGCTGAATGTTTGTGATTGCAATATTCAGACGGACCTCGACATTCGCCGGGGTTACGTTGGCGCCATACCCGCGAATACTGTAAAACAGTGAATAATGGAAACATAACTGAAACGAGGCATAAATGATGCAGAATAGTTATTTTAATAATAAATAGAGACATAAGCAGAGTGATAAAGAGAATTGCAGTATAACCATTATATGGTGCTCTCATTATATATTGGGAAAATGAACTAATAAATGTAATAATCCTAAAATATAAGTTTTATTCACCTAATTCTAGAAAGTGGTACAGTACTGTATACTGTATAGCACTGTCCATGGTGCAAAAAAAGTAAAATGTCATTAAAATCAGAACATGTCCTCCTCTAAAATATAACGGCAAATGTAAATACACAAAGTGACCTATCACCAATAAAATAGTCACATGGAGTATGGTAAATCAGAGCACCTTTTTGTATATACACCTTTACTGTATATTGTAGAGGAGTCCATGTTCTGATTACAATGACATTTAACTTTTTTGTTCCGTATACAGTATACTGTACTGTATACAGTACTGTACAATATTCACAGACCGTACTGTATGACAATTTCTAGAATTTGGTGAATAACCATTATATTTTAGGATTCTTTTATTAGATTTATTTTTTCACTTTTACTTCAATCATGAGTGCAGCATAAAATGGTTACAGTAATTCTCTCTCACTCTTGTTTGTCAATATGAAACTTGCAACATAATTCGTTGCCTACAAACAGAACAGCAAAACATGTTTATTGTTCATCACTGTAGCTACAGTACTGTACTGTACAGTATTTAGTCCAGCATTGGAAGATCATCAGGGTCTGCATCCAGGTCTTGTAGGGGTACAGTGGGTATAGAAGAGCCAGTTGCCTCAGGTGCTGCAGAGGTAGAATGAGTCGAAGAGGAAGCAGGACTTGGTATTTTCTTCTTGAAATACATTGGTATCTCTGTTTGCCGCTTTAGCTTCTTCATCTTAAAAATCTTAGTGTATGTTGACACGGCCTCATCTACCAATTCTTTTACGATGTCTTGGAAATAATCCATGGCAGATTCGACCATACGTAGCCCCTCTGCTTTGTTGTTCAAGGTAAACTTTTCCTGCGCTACTTCTGCATCTTGTATTGTCTCAGCCTCAGGAACAGTCAGCTCCATTAGGTCATCCTCTGGTAATGCAGCAGATCTGCTGTCAATCATTTCTTCAATTTCTTGGATTGCCAACTCCACAGTATCTTTCAAGATCTCTTGGATTGGCCCATTAGACATGGAAGTGTGCTGGTGTACACATTGTGGCCAAAGGTTCTTCCAACATGAGTTGACTTTTTCTGCTTTAACAGCTTTCACGGCTCTCTCAACGACACTAATGGCATCAGCTAGAGTATAATCCTTCCAGATTTGTATAACATTTTCTACAGCAGGATCTTGTTCGGTAGCCTGCACAATCCTCTCCATTGAGTACTGTGTGTAGTAGGCCTTGAATGCTTGTATCACCCCTTGATCAAGTGGTTGAATTATGGATGTTGTATTGGGGGGCATGTAGAGTATCTCCATCAGTTTTGAACTCTGCAACATCTGGGTGTCCTGGGGCATTGTCCAATAAGAACAATACTTTAAAAGCTGTTTGTTTTTCTGGATATCTGGTCTCCCTGGCTGGACTCCCCACATAGTGCCACAGTTTAGCTCAGACCCCAGCCTCATTGCGGCGGATGGGGCCCCAAAGCCTAATTGCGACCAGTGTTACTCGAGACGGTGAGTGTGCTATTTCCCCACCTACCCTTTCTCCCCCCCTCCTCTCTCCCCAGTTGATAATTGATTGTATTTTTGTTTTAACTTGTGTAAAGAATAAAATGTTAGAAGACAATATAAAAGAAAAAAAAAAAAATAATTGGAGAACACCAAAGGATATCTAGGTGATGTTAAGCAATGTGGTACAATTCCAAGCACAAAAATTATAAAGGAATTCCTATATGTACTAGATAAATATGATGCAATAAGTATGGCTACTATGAACATTGCATATATTTGCTCACCAATGGTTGAGATGTATTAATCCACTTCTGTTCTGACGCAAACTCCATTTAATAAAAAGATGTTTGAAAAAAAAAAAAGCCGTTTGTTTACTGGCAATGTATTTTTTGACCTCCACAACAAAACACTTTTTAAACCAATCAAGGAAAAGTCTTCTTGTGGTCCAAGCTTTTTTGTTGCTCATCCAAAAAGCTGGGAGGATGAGACATGCTGCTCGTAGAATAGCATACTTAAAGATAAAGGTAGGCTTTATTATAAATCCAGATGCATTTGCACATAGCAAAATGGTACGCCTATTCCAGCCTGCCTTTAAGGCCTGGTGCTAGGCTTTCCTCTTTACTGATGAACGTACGTTGAGGCATTTTTTTCCAAAACAGTGCTGTTTCATCAGCGTTGAACACCTGTTCAGGTGCATAACCCTTTTCTTCAATAATTTTCCTTAAGGTCTCTGGAAATTATTTTGCTGCCTCTTGGTCGGCAGCAGCTTTTTCTCCTGTAATCTTTACATTATGTAGGCCAAATTGTTTTCTGAAATTATGAAACTAGCCTCTGCTAGCATGTATCTCTGTAGAGCTAGACCCTTCAACGTCACCACACCTTTCTTTTATAGAAGTGTATAAAGACATGGCCTTTTCTTTTATTAGGTTGGAATCTACTGGAATACCTTTTTTATAGCAGTCCTGCACCCACAGAAAAGCTGCACTGTCTGCGCTTGATGCAAAGTTTGCGCCCCCACTGGTGTAACAACTTCTGCAGCAGAACGAATTTGGATTTCCTCTTTTTTAATATATCTGACCTTATATTCATTAATGCCATAATGACGGGCAATAGACTTTGCTTTACTAAGCATATGCACCACTTTTTCTTGCAAAGTTTTCACTTTTGTCTGTCTCATTGAACCACTAGGAGCATGTTTTGAATCCATCTTATATAGATATCTGTGTTCTCCATGCAAATAACGCGAGAAAACAGCAAAAAAAAATAATTAATAAAGCATAAAAAAAAAAGTTAATTCTTTTTTTAAAAGCTTTATCAGTTACTTAAAATTATCTTTTTAACATCAGAAAATGTAATGATTTAAGGAGGGTAGTTTTAGGTTTAGTACAGGTACATATGAAAACAAAATATGTAAATACAGTGGGGAAAAAAGTATTTGATCCCCTGCTGATTTTGTACGTTTGTCCACTGACAAATAAATGATCAGTCTATCATTTTAATGGTTGGTGTATTTTAAAAGTGAGAGACAGAGTAACAAAAAAACAAACAAACAAGAGAAATGCATGTAAAAAAAGTTATAAATTGATTTGCAGGTCAATGAGGGAAGTATTTAACCCCTTCAACTTAGTACTTGTTGGCAAAACCCTTGATGGCAATCACAGAGGTCAGTCATTTCTTGTAGTTGGCCACCAGGTTTGCACACATCTCAGGAGGGATTTTATCCCAGTCCTCTTTGTAGATCCTCCGCAAGTCATTAAGGTTTTGAGGCTGATGTATGGCAACTTGAACCTTCAGCTCCCTCCACATATTTTCTACGGGAATAAGGTCTGGAGACTGGCTAGGTCACTGCAGGATCTTAATGTGCTTCTTCTTAAACCACTCTTTTGTTGCCTTTGCCGTGTGTTTTGGGTCATTGTCATGCTGGAATACCCATCCTCGACCCTTTTCCAATGCCCTGGCTGAGGGAAGGAGGTTCTCACCCAAGATTTGACAATACATGACCCCGTCCATTATCCCTTTGGTGCGGTGCAGTTGTCCTGTCCCCTTAGCAGTAAAACACCCCCAAAGCATAATGTTTCCATTTGTGTCACAGTGACCTTTAAGCATAATGTTTCCATTTGTGTCACAGGGAGCTTTACTTAGCCTTACAATAACACATATGATGTTCAGTAACTTTTATGGTAGTCATATAATAACACTTTAGGGAAAAATCTGATGTAGCAGCAGGGAACATGTCATAGATAGCGATCACTTGGAAGGGTTTACTCAATGGTTTGCTGCTGGTGGAGTGTAATAGCTATGTTGGCTTCCAAAGTCCTACTGGCTTGGAGGTTGAAGCCCGTAGGACTTGGACAAAAATTGAACATGAAATAAAGTATTTATTTATGCAGATTTGCGAGTTTGAGAATGTTGTGCTATTAATTGGAAGAACAAACATTCCTTTCACTTTTACTAAAAGTACAGCTTTTTTATTTGCTTTTAAAGTGCTACGATTTGTCATTAAGCCCTTTGCGAGACCTCTTTGATACCAGTAACTTGTGGCTCAACTTTTGCCATTTGTGGGCTTGACAGCGTGGTTAGCGAGGGGGAATCTGAGCAATTGAATATCGATTTGCGATATTAGCGATCGGAACTCTTGCGGCCGTGAAAGATCAAAGGCTTGGAGGGAAGTAACTTGCGATTTGACAAATCACTCTAAATCGCATCTCTGAGCCCGTAACTCGATCAGAGCCCGCAAGCGGAAGACAATTGAATATTAAAGTAACTTGCAATGTCTACTTGCGAGCCTGGATCTCTAAATCGGAGCAATTGAATGAGGCTCTTTTTGAGGAATAGAAGAAGCTATGTCTTAAAATGCAAAAAACATACAATTGTAAGGAGGTGAACTTTGTAACACTGTTGTTTAATCAAAGGATGAGACATATTTTATTTAGCATATTTTCATATGCAACATAAATGTGGCAATACACCATGTTGTATTGTGTGAGCTTTGCTGCCACTAACATATTTATTGTGAAATTGCTTGATGAATGATAGGAATTGTGACAATTCATACATTTAAAAGAAATGTACTATTAAAATTACTCATAAATTACAAGATGCAGACCCATGAGAAAAAAAGACTACCTAAATTAACAATAATAGTTTGAGTTGTGGAAAAAAACTTACAAATGGAGTTCAAGACATCCCATCAAACCATATGATGCTGCTAGAGAATACAAACAACCACAAACCTATATCCACTTATGTAACTAGTAAAGTAAACTCTGCATGTAATCACAAATACCATCTGGATGACAACTGATTTGGGCATGATTTGCAACAGCAAGGCCTACTTACTTTTTTCATGCAAGACTTGGTGGCTGATTATTTGTATAATAAACAATGACAAAATAATATTTATATTTATTTGTAACATGAGGTCAGGTATATTTACTTGTAGGACTTAATGAGGAGTAGATGAAGATCAGATAGGTCTTAAAATGCAAACACCATATAATCGTAAGGAGGTGAATCTTTTGTATAACCAAATGAAGACTTATTTTATCTAGCAGAATTTCATAAGCAACATAAATGTGGCAATACACCATGTTGTATGCTGTGAACTTTCCTGCCACTAACCTATTTATTGTGAAACAGCTTTGATGAATGATATGAATTGTAACCATTAATACATTTAAAAGAAATGCAATGTCAAAATTACTCATAAATTACAAGATGCAGACCAATGAGAAAAAGAGAGTAACCTATTAAAAATAGTTTAAGTTGTGGAAAAAACTTTTGTCAGGCAAATAATGAAAAATCTCAATATTAAAATGTGACAATAAAAAATGAGTAATGCAACACACAATTCTCCTGTACATCACCCTTATAAGGGTGGAAGCATAATTATAAGAGTGATATACAAAATTATTATTTGTTGCTTTACACATTTTTTATTTTTTAATTTATTTACAAAGGAATAGGTATTTCTTATGAATGAAGGTAAAATCATAGGTTTAGCATAGGTAGTGTTTTCATGAGAAAGAAGAAAAAAAAAAGAGGAATAGCATTTGTTACTTTCTATTGAAGTACACAAATGCATTTATTTGCATAATTAACATAGATATTAAAAATAGTCCTGCAGTCTAGTTCTGCTGTTTTTCTTTTTAAAGTGACCATGTTGAACCATTTCCAGTAGTTGTGCTATGATTGTTAGTACCTGCTCTGTCAATATATTTAGTGTATTATTTAATGCTACATTAGCTCATTTGCTTTGAATTGGCATGTACTGTGCAGCATAATACATGTTTGGCTTGTTTCATAGGTACTGAGTGATGTTAGACTCGAGGCATCTTTAGTATGCTTTATCTTAGTCCCATACAAGTTAAAATAGGGCTATTTATTTTGCTATTGAGATTAATATTTAATAACCTTGACTGTGTATATGTTAGAATAAATTATAAAGACAACCAGCTCTTTGTGTATATTTATTGCCATGAGCCAGGGTTAGGGGGCCAGGTGCACCCCAAAACTTTTCTGCTTCCAGAACCATAACTAGTTGGAAATCTCAGCGCCCAGCGTGCTTCTACAGGTATCAGGAGAACAGGATCAGGATAGAGGAGCAACTGGAGCAGATGCTGGTCCTTTTAATACAGGACCTAGCAGGAGAAGTATCAGGATATTTAACTCAAGCCTTCCCTCAAGTACAAGTACACCATAGTCATGAACAGCCAAACCGAGCAACTGATTTATTGGTTACAGTACAGAACATTTATATAAAACATCACCCAATCAAAACAAGACTCTGCCTCTGATGTCAATCCCTCTGATCACCTTCTGCTGGCCAGGAACCTGGCTAAGTAATCTTCTTAATCTTCTCTTTGCTCCCAAGGTGTCATCAGTCAGAACAATGGCGGTAAATTCTATCGCACCCATCCTTTCATTAAGGAATTTCCATTGTTCCATGGGATCTGTCAGCCCTCCCCCTGGTTTACTGGACTCCTCAACCAAACTTGTAGGCCCATTCCCAGGAAACCCTGGTGATATACTTTATTAAAATCCCTGCAGAAAATCCAACAGTTTAAGACCAAACATGACTGGTACCATTCATACATCAATAATTACATACAGGAATAAACTATACATATTAACTCAACTTCGTGGAGCATAGTAAACCAACATGGGTGTAATAGTCCAAGTGTCCTTTTAAAAATAATCAGCCTGCTGATAGGCTGAATGTCAATCCTAGTACCAGCACTGAAGCTCCCGCTTGGAGTTTCCCAAGGCTCCAAAGTGAGCCAATCATGGAAGGGCCTATATTGCCAGGGAATTTGAACAGATCAATGTTTTTTTTTATGTAAGTATATTGTTATAAAGTGCTATTATTAATGTGATGTTACCTCAAGTTCAATCTTGTGTCCTTGTAAACCTTTGAATACAATTGCATAAATTAAATAAATGTTGGAGGAAAATCAAACTCCAAAAATAAACACAAATACAGAAACAATGAAAGCATAACGTGAACTGTAGATAGTATTGTGACTCTGTATTGAAATAGTTAATTCTTCTCACTTATATTTTTATTTTGTTATCAAGTGGCTTTCATTTCAAAATTATAGGAGACCAATGATATATTCTAACTAGGAAATTGTGCATAAAAAATGATGGGAGTAAAATTGTAAGGCTGGCAATGCTGTTTGCCACACAATGCAAGGCTATAGGCCATCTGGGCACATTTCCCCCTTCCCCCATTTCCCCTCTTTCCATCTCTTGTGTCTCATTTCTCCCCTCCCTTGTGTCTCCTTTCCCCCCTCCTCTCCCTCCCTTTTGTCTCCTTTTCCCCCTACTCTGCCTCCCTTGTGTCTCCTTTTCATTGAATTAGTGGACATTCATGTCTACCCCAAAATAGATAGTATAGATGTATCTGAGAGCTGGCACCACTACACTGACTCACACACCATGGCATTGTAAATAGATATGGCATTTAATAATATCTATATATATATTTGGTGTAAAGCTATATTTCTACACAACTATTACCACATGTGTGATGTATAACAGTTTCCGCAGTTCCTTCCCATTGAGATGTACCTGATACCTGGCACACCATTTCATTGTGGGGCAGGTCCCAGTCCCTTCACATTGAGGTGTACACGATAGCTGATACCCCTACACAGCATGTCATTGTGGGGGAGGTGGTGTTCTCTTCCCATTGAGGTGTACCTGATAGCTGGCACCCCTACACACACCATGTCATTGTGGGCCAGCCCCTCCCTACTGCTGCTCGAGACATTCAGTCACATGCCTCACGTGCCCCATGCAGTCCCTCTCCCCTACTTACCGCACTCATCCCCTCATGCTCATTGGAAGGTAATTGGAGAGGGTTAAAGGGGGGAAGTAGGGAGGCTGAGGGGAGTAGGATGAGGTATGGTCAGCCTAAGTATTACGCCACAAGCACTATGCCGTTGGCTGCAATGAGCGCCTTTGGCTCTCATTGCAGCCTAAGTGCTGCTCAGCTGGAAAGCCTCGCTTTGCAAAGCTCGCTGTTGCGTCCCCAACATCGCAAATGTCACCAACATCACAAGATCTACAACTATATATGTGATATATCTCTATATGGACACAGTAGATATTATACAGAACACATTTATTGTAAACTATAGATCCATGCCCCCCATTTTGATTGTTTGGATAATGCACTAAAGAGATATAGCAACTGCAGTTCTTAATTTATGAGGTACAACTTTGAATGGATTCAAGTGGATTCTTCATATTGAACTGTATGTACAATTGAAATGTTGATGTACTAAGGTGGAATCACTGCACATTTCCCACAAATGACAAAACTGTCTTCAACATAATGAAATAGGGAATAGAAGAACAGATGCACACAAAAAATTATGCAATATGTGCATTGTACTTTAGAGCACATTATGTACTAAAAACAAGAGCAAATTTTGCATGTTTACCCACTGCTGTTTTTGCTACCATGGTCTCTGTTACCATATTTCTTCAATGCAACACTGACATAAAAAACATGAAGGTTTTTCTTCTTATGTAGGCAGCACATATGATAAATCATGGCATACATATGCTCAGGCCCCTCATTTTTATTATTATTGTTAATTTGTAACATGCCAACATATTCTCTATCGCAATACATGGGCTATTTGCAAGGCAAAATTAATTTTAATACATTCCTAAAGCACCTTCCAAGATTGAAGCAAATCTAACTCTTTTTTTGCTTATGCAAACGACTTTTTAGAATTCTGTCTCCCTAAGGGTGATAGGGGACTCCAGACGTGGACCCCTTGCTCACTGTGTCTTAGGGAGTTCAGCTACACTCCACCGACAAGGCTGAAACGTTCTTCTGGAGTTTTCTGTTTCTCCGTTCTGGGTAGAATTGCCTGGTATTTTGGGGCTGGATCACTGTATTGGATGAGACATGTAAGCTAATAGAGCGCAGCTCTCTGAGTGGTTTACCATGCCTTAAGGACAAACCTACTTCAGGTGTTGTCCGTTCCCAGATCGAGCACCTCTGACTTTTTGTTTTGTTATCTTTCTTCATGCAACACTGACATAAAAAAATGAAGGTTCTTCTGAAGGCAGCACATATGATAAAACATAGCATACATATGCTCAGTGCCCTCATTATTATTATTATTATTACTGTTTATTTGTACCTAGGTACTTGCCTGTCAAAAATGATGGGATAATATTTGATGTGTCTCTTCTCCCCCCCCATGTCCCTTTCCACTCTCCCCGACCCCTATCACTTCCGCCCTCTCCCTCCCCTGTGATTCTTTCTCACCCTCTCCCTCCCCTGCGTCTCTTCCCACCCCTCTCACTCCCCTGTGTCTATTCTTCCCTCATTGTGTCTCTTCCACCCTCTCCCTCCCCTGTGTCCCTTTCCCTCCTCTCCCTCCCCTGTTTCCTTTTCCCTTCTCTCCCTCCCCTGTGGCCCTTTCCCTCCCCTGTGGTCCTTTCCCTCCTCTCCCTCCCCTGTGTCTCTTCCCCCTCTCCCTCCCCTGTGCCTCTCCCTTCCCAGTGTCTCTTCCCCCTTCTCCCTCCCCTGTGTCTCTTTCCTCCCCTGTGTCTCCCTCCCCTTTCTCTCTCCCCTGTGTCTCTCTCAAACATCTCTCTCTCTCTCCCCAAGTCTCTCTCCACCGTGACACGGATCACGCTGTGCATTGCGCATGCGCGTAACATAGTGTGTAACCTCCCGCAGCCAATGAGCATGCGCAGCGGGAATGTTACACACTATTACAACTATTATAGTGATGCTCCAACATATTCCATATCGCTATACATGGGTTATGTTCAAGGCAAAAGCAATTTTAACACATTGGAAAGAATGAAGGGCTCACCCTAAAGCACCTTGCAAGGTTGAAAACTCATAAATGTACAATCTCATCCATCTCATTAGACCTATGGTTACTTTGGTCCTCTTTTCACATTTGATAGGATGATCACAGAAAACCATATTCATTTGTAATATTCCCTTCCATAAAATGAACAAAATTGTATGCGTAATCATAGTTTTTTATACTTTTGTGTAATGCTATTTTATTTTGTATGCCAAAGTATAGTCACATATATACAGTTGCAAGCAAAAGTATGTGAACCCTTTGGAATGATATGGATTTCTGCACAAATTGGTCAAAAAATTTGATCTGATCTTCATCTAAGTCACAACAATAGACAATCACAGTCTGCTTAAACAAATAACACACAAAGTATTAAATGTTGCCATGTTTTTATTCAACACACCATGTAAACATTCACAGTGCAGGTGGAAAAAGTATGTGAACGCTTGGATGTAATATCTGGTTGAACCTCCTTTGGCAGCAATAACTCCAACTAAACGTTTCCTGTAGTTGCAGATCAGATGTGCACAACGGTCAGGAGTAATTCTTGACCATTTCTCTTTACAGAACTGTTTCAGTTCAGCAATATTCTTGGGATGTCTGGTGTGAATCGCTTTCTTGAGGTCATGACACAACATCTCAATCGGGTTGAGGTCAGGACTCTGACTGGGCCACTTCAGAAGGCGTATTTTCTTCTGTTTAACCCATTCTGTTGTTGATTTACTTCTATGCTTTGGGTCGTTGTCCTGTTGTAACACCCATCTTCTGTTGAGCTTCAGCTGGTGGACAGATGGCCTTAAGTTCTCCTGCAAAACGTCTTCATAAACTTGGGAATTAATTTTTCCTTCAATGATAGCAATCCGTCCAGGCCCTGACGCAGCAAAGCAGCCCCAAACCATGATGCCCCCACCACCGCACTTCACAGTTGGGATGAGGTTTTGATGTTGGTGTGCTGTGCCTCTTTTTCTCCACACATAGTGTTGTGTGTTTCTTCCAAACAACTCAACTTTAGTTTCATCTGTCCACAGAATATTTTGCCAGTACCGCTGTGGAACATCCAGGTGCTCTTGTGCAAACTGTAAACGTGCAGCAATGTTTTGCTTGGATAGCAGTGGCTTCCTCTGTGGTATCCTCCCATGAAATCCATTCTTGTTTATTGTTTTACATATCATAGATTCGCTAACAGGGATGTTAACATATGCCAGAGACTTTTGTAAGTCTTTAGCTGACACTCTAGGAATCTTCTTCACCTCATTGAGCAGTCTGCGCTGTGCTCTTGCAGTCATCTTTACAGGACGGCCACTCCTAGGGAGAGTAGCAGAAGTGCTGAACTTTCTCCATTTATAGACAATTTGTCTTACCGTGGACTGATGAACAGCAAGGCTTTTGGAGATACTTTTATAACCCTTTTCAGCTTTATGCAAGTCAACAATTCTTAATCGTAGGTCTTCTGAGAGCTCTTTTGTGTGAGGCATCATTTACATCAGGCAATGCTTCTTGTGAAAAGCAAACCCAGAACTGGTGTGTGTTTTTTATAGAACAGGGCAGCTGTAACCAACACCTCCAATCTCATCTCATTGATTGGACTCCAGTTGGCTGACACCTCACTCCAATTAGCTTTTGGAGATGTCATTAGTCTAGGGGTTCACATACTTTTTCCACCTGCACTGTGAATGTTTACATGGTGTGTTCAAGAACAACATGGTAACATTTAATTCTTTGTGGGTTATTAGCTTAAGCAGAGTGTGATTGTCTATTGTTGTGACTTAGATGAAGATCAGATCACATTTTATGACCAATTTGTGCAGAAATCCATATCATTCCAAAGGGTTCACATACTTTTGCTTGCAACTGTATCTATTGTTTGTAAAAGGCTTTTATAACCATATTTATGAAATTCTGAATCTTTATATCTCAATAGATATATCTCAATAGAATGTTGTCTTGGTGGTGGCAGCAATTATGGATAAGAGTTGTGAGTGGTATATAATACATTTTGGGGTCCCACAGGCAGCCCTGGAAGATGACTTTTATGTTTACCACATTTACCCACACATGTCATGTGCTTACATGTGGGCACACAATTATTTTCAATCAGATGGTGAACTTTTCAGGATATGCCACTAGCGTAGGAAGAGGGGGGCTAAGGGTGCCCAGCACCCCACGTGTAACGTTGCCAGGGCCCAGGGGGGCGGCACAGCGTGGAACAGCGATGCCGGCCATCTTACAGGAAGAGAGGCTGGCCGGAAGAATGTGGCAGCCATCTTCGGAGAGAAAGGGGTGGCACTACTTTCGCGGAGGTGCACAGCGCGCAAGAATGCACATGCAATGCGCTGAGGAGCGGGGGGGGGGGCTGGCCATTTTAGGATTGGCAATGAGTGCATAATGTGCATTAATAGGGGTGGCAGGAGCTGGCGGAGGTGCGCAAAGCGCAAGAGCAACGCCCATCAGCTGCGCTGCGCACGGGGGGGGGGGTGTGTTGGGGGCGGCAAACTCAGGGGTAGCCCCGGGTGGCACAAGCTCTTGCTACTCCACTGGGATATGCTCTATATGAAATTATTAATGTACACACACATTAGCATCAGACAACTTTTGTTATGTCAAGAATCTGTCACAGACACATAGATCAAGACCAAAAATGATTTGTGTTTTTATATTTTCACCCTGCACTACTACTTAAGACAATACAGTCTCTGTGCCAATAAAATTATACAAATAATTTTTCTAATAGCTACAGGCTGAAAACAAAAGTATTATTTTTTTTTTGCACGTTAAAAATAAGGAACCTGTATTTTCCCTGGTCATTTCCCTGTTTGGGCAATCAGGATATTGAGGTGGATGTAGTAAATGTCTGCACTATTTTAAACAAAATATTGATTGAGAAATATCTGAGGAAGTCACACACAACACTGGAAAGATATATAAGGCTCTTGCAATGATTACTCATTATTTTTACTGGGTAATTCTGTATGTTTAATTGAGAAGGTTCTTATTAAATTTGCTGACTGGAGCTACCAAAAGGCTTTGTTCATTTGGAACTCAGGAAATTTTAAAGATCACATTTGCATTAATAGCAAATAATTCTACCCAACATTCTGAAATATACAGCATTACTGAAAGGAAAAAGGTATGAAATGCTTCTGATTTTCTATGCAGATTCTACTAGAGATTTATATTGCTTGATATATAAATATGTGAGTGTGTGTGTGTATGTATTTATATATACTGTATATATATCTGTGATGGGGCATGTCAATGACCAGCCCAATCTTAGGTCCAAATTACATGTGTTTATGCATTGTACAGATAGGAATTGAATATAGCAGTTTTCCATACTGTTATAGTAATATTTAGTTGGGGCCCTTGGGTACATTTTCAGAAACCTATACTTTGTAATTTTTTATATTTTATAGTTTAAAGTGCAATATAACCATGTTTCTAATTGTTTATTCATTCATAGAATTTTCTTCTACAAAGATGTGGTTACCTTTTTTAGTCATTGGTGTATGTTTTCTGGAGACATCAGCCTTTAGAGTTCACCGTTTGAAAAACCCAGGTAGATATGCCAAACTTCTAATTCGGACCAGATTGTAATTAGGTTAAGGGATATTGTATTTTTTTCTTCAAAATAGCTGTTGCATTTGCTTGGCAGGTTAAATATAGTTGTGATTATTTACTTGAAATAACGTGTCTGCTTTTTCCAAGTCACTCAAGAGTCCACTTTCCCCTTTGCTGGAACCACAGCACATATAAAATGTTATTATGTGATAATGGATAAAAGTGTATTAGTGCAACAGAGAAGGAAGAGTTTTTAAGTGTAACATAGAAGAACATGTGTTTTACGAGGAAAATATTGTATGCATGCCATGGGAGAGAAATATACATTTGTCCTCCAGAGGACATAAGAGGTACAGGCAAAACTATGAGACACAAATAGTTCCAAGACCACAAACAATGTATGATTAAGTCTCCACACTAAAAATCTGCTAGTTTGAAACAAATCCCAAGGTGCTTAACACATGACAATAAGTACTATCGTCAATACAATGTAAGGAGTATCTAAAAATTGTCAACTTCATTCAATTATTTCACATCGTCTTTAAAAAGTGAGTCCACATCATTCTTTCCAAACCACATAAATCAAATGGAAAATATATAATATAATAAACAGGGATGGCATGGAAGGTTAGGGCTATGACCTTAATGGGTTCATAGGATATCTGCTATTGTCTTACTTCAAGTAAAACTTTAACTTTATTTTTTTTTATATTTTGTTTAAAATGTGTGATCCGCTATAGAAAAATTAAAACGAGATCTAAAAGACAGGAAACACAAGAAATTCCTTAGGGACCAAAAATATTTTGAAACCAAAAGGGTCTATAAAAATTTCTGCCTTAACGTTGAGGCAAGAGGGGAAAGGGAGACCTCTGACACGGATAGTGAGGCCTCAGGTTCCGAAAGGTTTATTTTATATTAATATATATTTTATGTGAATAATTAAATGTTAAATTTTACTTGAAGTAAGCCAATTACAGACATCCTGCATTTTTGTCTGGATTAAGCACCTGACACCTATTCAGTACAATTTTGGGATTTAATTCCTCATAGAAATAACTATTACGAGAATTCTCTAAGAGACACTCCAAATCTGGCTAAGAGCCCTGCAATAGAAAGAAGAAAAAGTCACATACTCTTAAAGGATATTGTGGATCTTCATCACAATAGCCCAATAATTGATTGTGATAGTGAATGATGAGACCACTGCATAATAAAAATAATAATGAACCCTATTTGGCATTACCAGCAGATCAACTTATAGGCTGTAACATAAAAAGAAAATTCTCCAATGCCCTATTGGGAGCTTCACAAGTTCCCTAGTATGATATGTGAAAACAGGTTCCTAAATGCTAATAAAGGGCCAGCCTAACGGCTGTTATGACAGATTTATGGCTTCCTCAGAGACTGTGGCTATTTAGCCATATGAGTTGTGTAAAGGTCATTAGGCTGGCCCTTTTTTATTAGATTATATATTTTTCAATTGATGTGGTTTGGAAATAATGACGTGGACTCACTTTTTAAAGACAGTGTAAAATAATTAAATAAAGTTGACAATTTTTAGGTACTCCTTACATTGTATTGATGATAAGTCTCAACAGTCTTTATTTTGGTTTTCCAGCTTCAATGTTTTAATTACTATATTTTTCAACACTTATTTATTGTAGATCTATTTCTAATTTTGTAATTATCTCTTAACTGCAATATATTTAGATTAACTATTTCAATCACATGTCACAAATTAATCTGTCTCACTCTTAATCATTATCCATACAGAAAATTGTCAGGAGCGGACCAAACATTTTAACAAATATATTGTTCTTAGTGGGGAACCTGCTGTACTTAAATGTCCATCCTTCCAATATCTCACTCTGGATATTTCTGAAATTTCTGAGCTCTCTCTTGATCTGGTCTGGAGCAAAAATGACCCTAAAAGTCTATATCTTGGTGAGGAATCTCGAATACAACCTGCTGAAGATTTGCTCTGGTTTTTTCCGGCACGGACTGAAGATTCGGGAATGTATACTTGCATTTTAAGGTACCATATTATTGTAAAATATGCTAATTAACTAAGAAAGAAAACTCAGTAGTGCTTGACAGTGAATACCGTATATAATATTATAAACTAGCGACTTGCCCGTCAAAAAATGACGGTCAATAAAATTTGAAGCCATGGGAATGCTGTTTGAGACATAATTGAAACCGTTTTCTACTGTAAGGACCTTTGGTGCTCATTGCAAGGCTTGCGCTGAGCGCCTTTGGCGCTCATTATGAGCCTTAGGACTTTCCGCGCTCATTGGAGGTTGCGCTGAGGGCCTTTGCCGCTCATCGCATGCCTCACAATGAGCGCCTTTGGCGCTCATTGCCAGCCTCTCCAGTCGTGTACTTTTGGTCCTCTGAGAGAGATATATATTTTTATGTATATGTAGTTAAGTAATAATTAATGATTTATTCAATAAATGAATATACTTTAATTATTTATATTTGATATATGCAGCGAGCAATAGGCTGAAGAGCTAACAATCTGTTTGTATTTTCCATCTGCATAGAATATACATTTTGAGTGTTAGTGCCCTGCTTATAAAGTGTAATGCATATTTGAACTGTGCATTCTAAATAGGCTGCGTGCGCGAGGTAAAGCCATATTCGTAATGTTATTAATGTGGTATGCGGCTCATGAGCATTTTTCAGCTCTTGTAGTAGTGTATTTTGTAGGTCGTAGTGTGATATGTAAAGTGCTACACGTTTTGCAGTGTTTTGCGCGGTCCGGGGTTGTATAGCCTCGTTTTCATTTTTTGCAGCTGCCATTTTTTTCCTCGCTTAGGCGATTTTCGTGTGGCAAAAATTGTCTAAATCAAGAAGTCCTGGCTGTTGCCCCATGCTGTCTGTGATGTTTTTGTAATTTTTTTAGGTGTAGTTATTGTGTTTTTTGGGTTTCTGGTTCGGCCGATAATCTCGTAATTTTTTGCGTCTTGTATCTTTTTTTTCTAAGTCCCTGTGGCGCTCATCGCTAAGTCGTACGCACCACGCAAACAGCAAAAATAGAGTCAAACAGCAACAAAATAGAGTCAATATATATTTTCAAAATGAGTTCTAAAAATATTCCATGTCTAGTAGAACCCTAACCCCTACTAACCCTACTAACCCTACCTTTAACCCTAACCCTCTAACCCTACCTCTAACCCTACCTCTAACCCTAACCCTCTAACCCTACCCCTAAACCTAACCCCCTAACCCTTACACCCCTACCCTCCCTCTGCCTGTCCTCCTGGTTAAATACCTGTTTGATGCCATTTCTCCTCATGCCTCTTCATTTGTTCTGTATGCTGCTGTGGATGTTGAGATGCTGGCATGAATGGTGAGAGGTGGATGGTGAGAGGTGAGTGGATGCTGCCCTGGAGGTCTGGAGTGGATGCCGGCGTGGATGGTGAGAGGTGGATGGTGAGTGGATGCTGCCCTGGAGGTCTGGAGTGGATGCTGGCGTGGATGGTGAGAAGTGGATGGTGAGTGGATGCTGCCCTGGAGGTCTGAAGTGGATGCCGGCGTGGATGGTGAGAGGTGGATGGTGAGTGGATGCTGGCCTGGAGGTCTGGAGTAGATGCCGGCGTGGATGGTTAGAGGTGAGTGGATGCTGCCCTGGAGGTCTGGAGTGGATGCCGCCGTGGATGGTGAGAGGTGGATGATTAGAGATGAGTGGATGCTGCCCTGGAGATCTGGAGTGGATGCCGGCGTTTATGCCCGTGTGGATGGTGAGAGGTGGATGGTGAGTGGATGCTGCCCTAGAGGTCTGGAGTGGATGCCGGCGTGGATGATGAGAGGTGGATGGTGAGTGGATGCTGGCCTGGAGGTCTGGAGTGGATGCTGGCGTGGATGGTGAGAGGTGAGTGGATGCTGCCCTGGAGTACTAGAGTGGATGCCGGCGTGGATGGTGAGAGGTGGATGGTGAGTGGATGCTGCCCTGGAGGTCTGGAGTGGATGCAGGCGTGGATGCAGAGAGGTGGATGGTGAGTGGATGCTGCCCTAGAGGTCTGGAGTGGATGGTGAGTGGATGCTGGCCTGGAGGTCTGGAGTGAATGCCGGCGTGGATGGTGAGAGGTGAGTGGATGCTGCCATGGAGGTCTGGAGTGGATGCCGGCGTGGATGGTGAGAGGTGGATGGTGAGTGGATGCTGCCCTAGAGGTCTGGAGTGGATGGTGAGTGGATGCTGGCCTGGAGGTCTGGAGTGAATGCTGGCGTGGATGGTGAGAGGTGAGTGGATGCTGCCGTGGAGGTCTGGAGTGGATGCCAGCGTGGATGGTGAGAGGTGGATGATGAGAGGTGAGTGGATGCTGCCCTGGAGGTCTGGAGTGGATGCCGGCATGGATTGTGAGAGGTGAGTGGATGCTGCCCTGGAGGTCTGGAGTGGATGCCGGCGTGGATGTGAGAGGTGGATGATGAGAGGTGAGTGGATGCTGCCCTGGAGGTCTGGAGTGGATGCCGGAGTGAATGGTGAAAAGGGAGTGGATGCTGCCCTGGAGGTCTGGAGTGGATGCCGGCATGGATGGTGAGAGGTGGATGATGAGAGGTGTGTGGATGCTGCCCTGGAGGTCTGGAGTGGATGCTGGCGTGGATGGTGAGAGGTGAGTGAATGCTGCCCTGGAGGTCTGGAGTGGATGCTGGCGTGGATGGTGAGAAGTGAGTGGATGCTGCCCTGGAGTGTATGCTGGCGTGGATGGTGAGAGGTGAGTGGATGCTGCCCTGGAGATCTGGAGTGGATGCTGCCCTGGAGGTCTGGAGTGGATGGTGAGAGGCGGATGGTGAGCGGTGCATGATGCGCGCAGATGACAACGGCGCGCGCATCTGTTGTGTGCGCTGGCATCAAGCGCACTTTAAGGTGTAAACGATTGTGTTGCCAAACATTAGTCATCGCGCTTGTTGTAATTGTGCAAAAGTCGTGCCACCAATACCAGTGGTACTCCTAAATATGTATCCTCATTATTTACACCTCTATTATAAATTAATTCCTCTCCTACAGTGATTTTACATTTTTTTCTTTGGTTAAAATAGGTAACATAAATGGTTTTAAGCACAGTGAGGTGCTATAAAGGACTCCTATGAAACCCTTCAAGTGAAATAGGTTCTGTTATTGTATTAAAGGGGCACAGTGAATGTACCAAAAAATGTTTTAGACTGAAAACAATGCATGCAGACGCTAGAAATAGATATCACCACAGATTTAATTTATTTACTAGAAAGTCTAATTGAAAAGTAAAAAGAAGAAATTTCAGTGTAAAACTAATTTTTTTTAACATTCAATCAATAACTAGTAACATACCACATTTGAAACATCATCAATGTTCCTTTTCTTAGCATTAATGATGGGCGGAGCTATTTATTTGTTGAAAGCATTAGCGTTTTAAAGCACTAATGTTAACGTAGGTTTATCAATTAAGTTATTTATCAATTATTCAGTTTTTGTAAAATTTGTTGAAATATAATTTGAAACTATTTGACCAATGTGATCAGATTTGATTTTATATGAACTTTTAAATACACAACCTTTAAATTTTTACCTTCCAGTGCAATTTGTTTTTACTGCAGGGATCCATTTCTCAGTAGTGTTTGGATGGATACATTTCTTTTATTGTGCCTATTACGCTCTCAGGAAAACGTGTTCCTGTAAACTAATTGGCTTTCCATACTGTAGAAAGCAGTAGCAGTTTTAGATGTCATATTATGATTGTGCAGCTAGAACATATTACTTCTGTACTGCCCTATTTATACAAACACTATACAGTCATGGCTCACATGATGTTGTTGATATTATATATAGTAAATAAAACTTACATCTGTGTTCACATTTCAATGTCTAAAGCAAGTTAAAAAACCTGCTTCCAGCTCAGAAGTCCGAGAAAAACAGTTATTACACTGCATTCTGGGAAGTTGAGCTGGGACATGTAAATGTGCCCACAAATGCCTCGCTCTTCATTCCGTAGCCATTAGCAAACATGGCTTCCTTTAAGCTTATGCATGCTGTATTACACAGCTTTAATGCAAAGCCAAGGTTGGAATAAACACAGGCTGAGTATCCAATCTATGTACAGCTGTTTCAAGCTGTATATATATATGTATATATATGTGTATATATATATATATATATATATATATATATATATATGTATTTTTATATATATATATATATATATATATATATATATATATATATATATATATATATATATATTCATTTATATTCATATACATGTTCCCAAAGATATTTTATGCAGTGGAATGGAAGACATTTTAATAGCTAAAATATGCATCATTGTCACTGTTCTATAATATACAGCATACACATTTCTCATGCTGTTTTAGGCATGCATTACTCTCTTATGCTCCTTCTTGTGTCTGTTTGTATCTGTTTCTGAAAAAAAAATCATATAATCTCAATTTAAGGGTTAATTAAGCTATACTTTTTAGGCAGATGGGATGGTCAGACCAGACAGGCATTTGGCTCTTATCTGCTTGTTAGCTTATCATATCTGTTTCTCTCTTCCACACACTCTCTTTCTCGCTTATGTCTCCCCTGGTTCTCTCCTTTGTGCCTATCAGAAAGGGACACATATAATATACCTGTGTATCTATTTACTCTTATGTACTTTATTTTATTTAGAGGTGCTTCAAAACTTTATCCTTACTTACTAAAATAAAACAAATCGTACCTGCTTTGATCTGGCCTCTGCTCCTGTGAAGACACTGTAGCCAATCAGGGGCAACATCTCAGCAACAAGCTTCTGAGACATGGTCACTGATTGGCTAGAATGAGAGCCTGTACTACAGAGTCTATATCTTCATGAGTGCAGAGGGTAGAACCAAACAGGTATTATGGGGGTGCAATGTCTCATTCTAGCCAATCAGTGACATAAATAAAATGAAAGATATAATCCTCTTTCAGTCTGTCTCTTGCTCTCTCTCAAACACTTTCATTCTATTTCTCCTGTGTCTGCACCTGACTCTACCAAGCAGTCTTTCCTCCAGACCTAGCAGGTCACAATTTACAGTGCAAAATGCACACACACAGAGCCACCCCTGAAGACTTCTTTCTTCTCAAATATAAATAAATAAACTAGCCTGAGAAATACCCCTCCGAGTCAGGCATCTTTAGAAGGAATTAGAAAAAAAACTTCATCCACCCACCAGGGTGCTGCTTCCACCATAAATCGTACAAACAGACTTATATTTATTATCTATCTGTCAGATTAAAGCATACATCAGGAGACATTTTTACCTGTTTGTCGGTTCTGGTGAGAATGTGTCACCACTAACTCTGATTAACACAAGCAGAGTAGGGAGGTACCGCAGGGACCTATACTCTGGTACTGTCCCATCTGCCTGACCAAGTGCAGAATCTGGATGGGTCTTGTAAGAGCTATTCCAGAGTTAAAGCTCTACAGTTTTGGGAGACTCATAACCCCCAAAACTGCACATATACAAAAAACCTGTCTGACTGTACTCTTTCAAACCAAGAACACGAATAACGGACTGAGCTCATTTAGGAGCAGAACTATTAATGTTAATGCCAGTAATTTCAATATTTTTTAAAAAAAGAAGTAAAAATTATACATAAAAAAATGTATATTATACTTTCAGTTGAGTGAAACTGACATCATTGAAGGATGCATGGAAGTGTGTTTTTTAAAATAATAAAAAAGTATTATTTTTAGATATTGATTAGATTGGTAGGGTACTTTACTTTTTGCCCTAATGGACCAGACACCCCTGGCAAACTACATACATTTTACATGGTTATGGATCATATCTGTGGTGCAATTACATTTACTGAATCTTTTGGCTGATATAATTTTTTGTTGTTTTCCTCCTTCAGGAATTCCTCATTCTGTGTTGAGATTGAACTTTCTTTTACTGTTGTGGAAGAGACAGAGGTGTCTTTAACTGATATTGCATATGAACAAAATGCCTTTGAGAAAGAAAATTACCAGATGTTTTGCCCAAATTTAAGTGAATTCATTATAAAATATACAGAAGTGGAAATACGATGGAATAAGGTATGACGTCAAACTTATATATCTTTATACATATAAGCCTATAAAAATAATATTTTACATGTGCATAAGAATCTCATTATCCTAGATTGTTAAATATAACTGAAAAATAAAAGCAAGAGAACTGCCCATATTATGGATATATGGCTTAGCGTTTGGTTTAATACTTCTACAGGCCAGTATCTTAGGAATCTCCGAGGGCAAGGGGATCATTCAGAATGACTGAGGCCTATATACTGCATGTAGAAAAGACATATTTGAGTTTGACTGTAATCCTGATCCAGCACCGACACACGTTTTGTTTACTACTGGCCTAGCACCATAAAGTATACTCTAACTATTATGGTGTTGTGAGAACTGCTCAACATTTTATTTGTCTAGAACATATTTTCCATGTTTTACTACAGCAACTATTATCTATCAATTAGAATGCAAAATCACATCTTAAAAAATCAAGTATAATGTCTACAACCGTCCATGTATAACTAATACAAAGGCAGTAATAAAATTACACTTGTGAAGTATGTGTCATTGCAATCCCTCAATTGTAAAATGGTCAACTTAAATATGTTGCCATATAAGTATTCTTAAGATTACTTAATGCTTCTTTTAGTATGAAGAGGTGTTTTTTTTTTTTTTACAAAAATGTGAAAAAAGTAAATTTGATGTATGTTTAGAAGATTTTAGTATACTTCAAAAATACATTTCTGGCACTCTAGTAAGTGTATTGAAAATATAACATTCAAAAGTATTATATTATTATATGGTCATATCCCAGTTAATATTATATGTATACTAGCGACTTGCCTGTCAAAAATGACGGGGAAATAACATTTAAAGCCATGGGAATGCTGTTTGACACACAATGTAAACCGTTTTGTACTGTGAGGGCCTTCGGCTTTCATTGCGAGCCTCTCCTCTCGTGTACTTTTGTTCCTCTGAGCACTTTCATGAGTCATGATAAAGAGAGAGATATATTTGTATGTTTATGTAGTTAAGTAATAATTAATGATTTATTCAATAAATGAATATACTTTAATTATTTCAAATTAATATATGCAGCGAGCAATAGACTGAAGAGCTAACAATCTGTTTGTATTTTCCAACAGTATAGAATATACATTTTGAGTGTTAGTGCCCTGCTTATAAAGTGTAATAAGTGTGTGCACTGTGCATTCTAAATAGGCTGCGTGCGCGAGGTAAAGCCGTTGGTGTATTGTGTAAAGTGGCATTGTATATTCGTAATGTTATTAATGTTATTGGTACGCTCTAGTGAGCATTTTCCAGCTTTTGTAATAGTGTATTTTGTAGTTCGTAGTTAGAAGTGGTACGCGTTTGGCAGGGTTTTGCGCGGTCCGATCGTGTAGCCTCGTTTTCATTTTTTTCGGCAGCCATTTTTCCCTTGCTTAGGCGATTTACGAGTGGCAAAATTGTCTAAATCGAGTTAAATTTGCGTCCCACCTCACTCACAGACGTCCTGGCTGTTGCCCCATGCTGCCTGTGATGTTTTTGTATTTTTTTTGGGTGTATTTAGTGTGTTTTTATTTTTTTGTTTTCGTTGTCCGTCCGTTAAGCTTGTAATTTTTTGCGTCTCGTATCTTTTTTTCTTTAAGTCCTGCGACTCGTATTTTTTTTTTAAAGTTTTGCGGTTAAGTCCTGTGTGTTTCATTGCCTCTTTGTGTTTGTGCTGATAGTTGTAGTGCCCTAACTGCTCGCCTTGCTACGAAAGGCTCGCAGGCGATGAGCGCCTTTGGTGCTCATCGCTCAAGTGCTACGTGTTAACTGCTCGCCTCACTTTGCGAGGCTCGCAAGCGATGAGCTCGTACTCACCATGCAAAGTGTGATGACGTCTCGCAATTTGACAACTTTTATATGTGATATTGAAAGTAACTTTCAATTCATCTGTAATAATACAACATATATTTTATACATAATATATGCATTTATATATATTTTTTTCTTTCTTCAGGATGGTCAAGCTTTGCCTAAACACAATGACAAGTACACTTATTTGGATGGCAAAACATATCTGGAGATTAATGATATACAAAGTGCTGATGAAGGATACTATACCTGTCAATTGTCATTTATTCATGAAAATTCAGAATATACCATTTCCAGAATTATAAATCTACGTACTTTGGGTAATGCCTAGTGTAAAATGTTGTTGTTCAATCATGTGCAACTCTCTGTGACCCTATGAACTGCAGCACACCAGGCATATCTTGTGTCTGTTTGTGCTAATCTATAAAAACAACCCCTCCTAGTGTGTATGTATATATATATATATATATATATATATATATAAACAGTATATATACCCATTTGCATGTCGACACCCAGAATTCTCAGAATGTAATGGAAACAATAATTTTTTTGGAATTGTGACCTATATGAAGATGTGCAGTGCCTTGCAAAATTATTTACCCCACTTGACTTTTTACCTGTTTTGTTACATTACAGCCTCAAGTTCAATGTTTTGTTAATATGAATTCTATGTGATGGACCAGAACACAATAGTCTTAAATTGGTGATGTGAAATGAGAAAAATATATACATAAAACTATTTTTTAGAAATAGAAAACAGAAAATTGTCATGTGCGTATGTATTCACCCCCTTTGGTATGAAACCCATAAAAAGCTCTGGTGCAACCAATTACCTTCAGAAGTCACATAATTAGTAAAATAATGTCCACCTGTGTGCAATCTAAGCGTCACATGATCTGTCATTACATATACACACCTTTTTTTGAAAGGCCCCAGTGGCTACAACATCTAAGCAAGAGGCACCACTTACCAAACACTGCCATGAAGACCAAGGAACTCTTCAAACAAGTAAGGGACAATGTTGTTGAGAAGTGCAAGTCAGGGTTAGATTATAAAAAAATATCCAAATCCTTGATGATCCCCAGGAGCACCATCAAATCTATCATAGCCAAATGGAAAGAACATGGCACAACAGCGTACCTGCCAAGAGACGGCCGCCCACCAAAACTCACCGACCGGGCAAGGAGGGCATTGATCAGAGAGGCAGCACAGAGACCTACGGTAACACTAGAGGAGCTGCAGAGTTCCACAGCAGAGACTGGAGTATTTGTACATAGGATGACAATAAGCTGTACGCTCCATAGAGTTGGGCTTTATGGCAGAGTGTCCAGAAAAAAAGCCATTACTTTCAGAAAAGAACAAAATGGCACATTTTGAGTTTGCAAAAAGTCATGTGGGAGACTCCCAAAATGTATGGAGGAAGCTGCTCTGGTCTGATGAGACTAAAATGTAACTTTTCAGCCATGAAAGAAAACTCTATGTTTGGCGCAAACCCAACACATCACATCACCCAAAGAACACCATTCCCACAATAAAACATGATGGTGGCAGCATCATGCTGTGGGGATGTTTTTCAGCAGCTGGGACTGGAAAACTGGTCAGAGTTGAGGGAAAGATGGATGGTGCTAAATACAGGGATATTCCTGAGCAAAACCTGTACCACTCTGTGCGTGATTTGAGGCTGGGACGGAGGTTCACCTTACAGCAGGACAATGACCCCAAACACACTGCTAAAGCAAAACTTGAGTGGTTTAAGGGGAAACATATAAATGTGTTGGAATGGCCTAGTCAAAGCCCAGACCTCAATCCAATAGAAAATCTGTGGTCAGACTTAAAGATTGCTGTTCACAAGCGCAAACCATCCAACTTGAAGGAGCTGGAGCAGTTTTGAAAGGAGGAATGGGCAAAAATCCCAGTGGTAAGATGTGGCAAGCTCATAGAGACTTATCCAAAGTGACTTGGAGCTGTGATTGCCGCAAAAGTTGGCTCTACAAAGTATTGACTTTAGTGGGGTGAATAGTTATGCACATTTACTTTTTCTGTTATTTTGTCCTATTTGTTGTTTGCTTCACAATAACAAAAAATAACATCTTCAAAGTTGTGGGCATGTTCTGTAAATTAAATGATGCAAATCCTCAAACAATCCATGTTAATTCCAGGTTATGAGGCAAAAAAACACGAAAAATGTCAAGGGGGGTGAATACTTTTGCAAGGCACTGTATATATGCATACACATACCTATTTTCTTTAGTTTATTCTTGAAAAAGTAACATAAAATGAATTTCTACAATAAAGAATAATTTGGTATAAAATATAAAGGCTTGTTTATTTCTTGTATTGTTCTAAACATATTTTACCCATTATCAAGTTTAACTATTCAAAAGTAACCATGAAATTGAAAATAGATGAAGCAAGGAAACACCCAACGTACGCCAAATCTATTTAATGTAGTCATTTTATTTAACCACAGAAGTGCTCCTAACATTTGTGCTATAGATTTGTATTGACAGGTTGTTCTTTTGACACATACAGCTCAACCGAAAACATACCATCCTGTTATCGTTAGCCTGAAGAGTAAGGCCATAGCAGCTGCAATAGGTAAGGTAATATGTAATACAATCTCATTAAGACAATGTTGCAGTTGTACTAATTTGATATGTTTGGCATACTATAGGAGATGTAAATTCTTGTTAGATATGCCTCACGGGCACTAGAAAGATTCTCCAAGAATCACCAAGCCTCTCACCTTAGCACATCTTGTCCATTGTATAAAGAAAATAAATTATATTGTCACATTGCTTAAAGCATCACTCAGGTCTGCAAACAAAATGTCAGTTAATGTCACTTTATGTCATATTTTAAGGTATTAATTTATTAGTAAAAAAAAAGGACAACAGTAGCTTTTAACATATCAGGTCTATTCGATTAAGGCATGTCACTTGCAAATGATTACTGCAGAAGGAGCACAGCTATCTTCAGGGGATACGAGAGGTAAGGAGTCCTATTAAGGAGAGGGCCCTGAGGACTCCTGATTTCTTGGACCTGTGGATAACCACATCATTTGATTTGTATTTCTGTTACACACATGTGCATCTAATATCTAATTGAGACTACTTTTATGTTGTCACCATACGAAATAGTTTTAATCACTAGTTGTTGTAGTGTTAATGTTTTTGTGTATAAGGCATGCTTGGTTTAAAGAAAATGTCCCCTATTTTTCTAGGCATGTAATATTCCTGTGTGTGCATTTACTTCTTTGCAAGTTTCTGTAGAGATATGCCGACTGCAGTGTATGCAGACACAAACTATGTAGTGCTGGATGTGCAGTGTAGTGCACATCCAGCACGATGCTGTTACTTCTCTTCATCCTCTCAGCCGATCCCTTCCTCCTTCTCTTCCTTGTCTTTCTCTCTGTCTCAGCTCACCTCCTCTCTGTTTCAGCACCCTCCTCCCTTACACCTCCCCTCCTTCCTTACACCTCCCCTCCTCCCTTACACCTCCCCTCCTCCTTTACACCTCCCCTCCTCCTTTCTACCTCTCAGCACTTTGAAAGCCCATATGTTCCACCAAAATGGCACCCCAGAGCTAAACGGGGCAAATCACATGACATGCTTCTCCATAGCCCACTGAGCCTCCACCAATCAGGAGTGAGCTTTGTTGAGCAGGAGAGCCAGGATTTACATGGGACAAAGCAAACAGGCTGCAACACCATCTAGCGATTACCCCGCTGCCCACCATGAAAGCTTGAATTGGACAATAGGAGGCAGTAGGGACCAGATTGACTGTTACTGTTTTAGTGTATGCTGCTTGCAATGGGCTTCAGAGAGATAGCAAATTATTTCCTAGAGTGTCAAATGGAAGGAGACATTTCAATGGAATTAAAGTACATATTTGTCCCTGGGTAACCCAAAACTGGTCTTGCATGCAAAACTATTTTATACAAATGGGATAACATTTATTCTTTCTATTTTGTACATGTCTTACTGGTTTAACTGAACAGCTTCTCATCTCTTTTCCATTCAAGTGATTCATATCACATTGTAATAAAATTATGGAGCGTAGACTTTATCTTATCACACCTTTATCTCATGTTTAAAGGTATATCTAAGTTTCCCTGTTTTTACATTTTTCTAATCTAATGTTCTAACTGTGTTGATCGTCAAAAATTAATTATGAATGTTATGCTGATTTTAGTAAAGATTTTCAGGGTGTTAACTCTGTAAAATCAACTGCTAGCAAACTAGAGATTTAGTAAACTTTAGGGTAAGTTTAATAATGTTTATTTTGGTATTGTTTCATGCAACAATGTTTTCATACACTACTGAATCACCTCTATCAGATGAATTTATAATCCATGAAACTTAAATATGCCTTTAAATTATGATCTTTTAAATTGTATGGCTTTTTTAAAATAAGTAGACCCATCTTCTTTCTGTGCATTAATCCCTATGATCCTATTTACCTGGGTTCATTCTGGTGCCCCTGGATTTACAGCACTATCACATATATAGTTCTCAGCAGCGCAACCTTGCCAAAATCTGTTAAAGCAACGTTAAAACTGCGATTTAGACAGGGAGCGCCGAAGGCGCACTCTGCGCTGGTGGAGATGAGCACCATAGGCGCTCATCCCTACGACCCCATACGACTTGGGCAGGGAGCGCCGAAGGCGCTCACTGCCCTGGTGGAGATGAGAGCCATAGGCGCTCATCCCTACAACCCAGCACGACAAAACTCAATAAAAAAATTCACAGTCCGAGACCCGTCTAAAAAATTACGGCCCGTAACACTAACAAAAGGAAACTGCCACTTACATACATAAAAATAAAACGAGCGGCAAACAATACGAACTTAACGGCCGCACTACGCACAGCGGAAAACACACAAAATACAAACTAAAATAAAAAAAATACACAGCAAGTGGCGACAGTCAGGACTTCTGGAAATGAGGTTACACGCCAAATTAAATCACATTTAAAGACTTTCGTCACTTGAAAATCCTCTAAGCAAGAGAGAGAATGGCTGCTGAAAAAAATGAAAACGAGGCTACACAATCCCTAAGCACGCAAAACACTGTCAAGCACATACGACTTCTACACAGAACCGTACAAGCTACTAAATACACTATTAGGAAGGATGCTAAATGCTCCACACCCGCATAACACATACATAATCGCAGACATTTTATAACACTAACTGCACACTAATATTACATTACCATTACAAAATGCGGAACTACACAACTAAACAAACGGAGTCCCCTCGCGCATGCAGCCTATTTACACTACACACTGCACACATTGCTGACACTTACACCTCAGCTCTCCAAGAGTGCAAATCTACATTGTATGCGGCAGGAACATCAAAACAGATTGTTAGCTCTTCAGCATATTGCTTCCTGCATATTTTAATTACAAATAGGTAAAGTATATTAATTTATAATTTTAGTAATTAATTAACATTACAAAATACATAGACAGAAAAAATAAATAAACAGACGACAGAATCACAATAAACGCTAAAGGCGCTCAGCGCGCGCCTCACAAGGAGCGCCAAAGGTGTTTAGAGGAGCACAACTACACCAGGGGAGAGGCTCGCAATGTGCGCCAAGACGCCATCAGCGCAAACCTTGCAATGAGCACCAACCAAGAGGCTCGCAATCAGCTCCGAAGTTACTCGCACAACCAAAAGATTTACTTTGTGCAGCAAACAGCATTACCTGCTTTACAATTCTATTGCTGTCATTTTTTTACGGGCAAGTCGCTAGTTCTATAGAATTCTCAGTCAAATAACTCTATAGTATCCTAATCAGCGTGACATCATTCCAAATATTTTGCTTACCAACAGCTCTATTAAATTCCCTCAACGTTGAAAACCGTAGCCTGCAAGACTTACGGCTATTAAATTGGCCCCGTAAAGCAAGGTACTGATGAGAAAACCCTACGGGACGTGAGATTTCGACCTGTGTGCCTGCAAATCCTTTGATCTGTCAAGCTCGTAACTGTTACGTTCGAATCTAGCTATTAAATTGCAACAAATTCACTGGCGTTCAACCCCGTAACCCGCAAATGGAGCCAAAAGGCCAACGGTTACCAGAGAGGACCCCCTAGTGGGTTAAAGCCCTATCCGTAGCACTGTAATTCACACACACTACCGTACATTTAATGTAAGGGAAAGTTATGCTAGGTATTATAATTAATAGCACAACATTCTCAAGCTCGCAAATCGGCAATATAAAATACTTTATTTTGAGTTTAATTTCTGTGTTATATTGATCCCGACAATCAATGTGTTAATACATATAATGGAACTTGTAATAGAATGTAATAGAATATCATATTTATGGTTTTATCAATATTGCATTATTTCTGTAACGGGAGTACGATCGAAACTCGTAAATGAAGCCAGTAAGACTTTGAAATCCCACCTCCATTTTTCAGTGACGTAACTAAGACGATCTCTGTTGCCATTGGCTTCTAGTAGTTTCCTATGTTAACAAATTGTTATTTTTTTAGGCTTGAAATTTGCTACAATTACAGAGTGATTCAATTGAATAAGCCTGCAATATACGGGTCGAAAGCCAAAACCATAAACCATGCAATCATAAGTAGCATTTCAGAGAGTGATTATGATCCAACAAGCAAGGCCGTAACTACCGATTTTAGAAACAGCCAATAGTAAATGAGAACGTCATCATTACGTCAGTAAAACATGGAGGTTAAACGCCAATCAATAAGCATTTAGAGGTCTCGTATGCGAGCACAATCCGGCAATGTACAAAATAATAAAAATGAATGGCGATACTGTTTTAATCCATATGTGTGGCCTGATATGTATTAACTCCTTGATTATGGAGATTAATATAACACAGAAATTAAACCTTCAAAAAAATATTTTTTGTAATGCAGATTTGCGAGTTTGAGACTGTTGTGTAATTCATTCTAATGTCTTTCATCGCTTTCCCCATCTTTTAAAGTGCAGTATTGATTTTTTTTATTTGCATTTACAATGCTACGAACAGGTATGTAACCCCCTTGTGAGTACTATCTGGTACTCGTAGGATTTTCTTCTATATTTGCCACTTACAGGTGTGAAAACATTTGCGGGCTTGAGGAATTGTAGCAATTGAATAGCGATTTGCGATTTTAGCGATTGTAACATTTGCAGGCTTGAAAGATCAAAGGCTTAGATGGGTTGGAAGTTACGATTTTGGCAACCTCAGGGATTTTTATCCTGTAACCTGTAGATCATTTGTGGCTCGCTAAAAGACGCCAATTGATTAGCAAATTAGTTTACAGGTTACATTAAGGGCTGCAGTAATTAACAATTGCTCAATTGAATAGGGGCCCTGGTTTTTAGCATACGAGTGATGATCCAGGGGAGTGAAATATTGAAATCCTTTTTTGTTACCATGAGGGGAATTGATTAGCAACTTTTTTTTACTTTTTCGCCACAAAAATGATCAATGCATTCAAACTGATTTTGCTAATACATTGAACAGCATTTGTTTATATCATAAAAATAATATGAATTCATAGGTTTGCTTGCAAAGCGGTAATTAGAAATAAAGCACATTTTTACAATAATATTAATGAAACCATTTCTTTCTTTAACAGGATCCAAACTTGTTATTCCGTGTAAGGTATTTACTGGCTATGGAGACAGTTCTGTTACCCTTGTGTATTGGTTGGCAAATGACTCATATATTGATGAGTACTTCACTGATGGTCGTGTGATGGAGGGGGAATTTCGGTAAGTACGGTATATATTACTCAGTAACTCTCAGTCAGACTGAATCAACTGCTTACATGATATTATACCTTGTGTCCATAACAACATCCATTTATTCTGAATGAGTTTAGCTGTCAGCAATAAATGCACTACCCTGCTCTGTCATGTGATGAATTATGGCATAGACTAATTGTATATTACACTTGAACTGAGACCAACCATAAGATGGGACTCCCATGCTTTACTAAGATATTGCTTATTTCTATGTAATAATTTATTCTCTTAACATTATGGCGGCAAGGCAAACTGTCACAGGACCTTTGTGACGCAAGAACAAGGAAGAAAAAGTCAAACCGCTCCAAAAAACTCTTCTTTCTGTCACGGGGGAAATCCTTGCAAGACTACTCCTCAACAGACTGGGGCCCACTATCTCCTCAAACAGGCAGGAGTCATCAGCATTGAGGCCATGCTGTTAAAGACATGGTTGCACTGGACAGGACACTTCTCTAGGTTGGACGGTGATCAGCTTCTAAAGATTGTGGACAATAGAAGGCTGAGGAAAATCGTGTCTCTGCAGCACTCAACTCAGAGCAAACTTTCCCTTGCAACTACTGTGGTACGATCTGCCTGTCCCGCTTTGGCCTTCTCAGCAACCAGAGACCCTGCAGATGTGGAATACATCCCTCTTAAGTCTTTGTTTGCGAAACCAAGCCAGTGATGATGATTAAAGTAAAAAAATAACACATTTTTTTTTTGTAATGGAGTTGATAATGATTAGCAAGTTATCTGCCTGCCTTATTTGGAAATAGTCAATTAAAAGTGCAGTGATACATCAGCATTAAAAATAGAAGCCAATCATCATATTAGTCTACCAATTAAACTTCCTATTTTTTCAGCCTTCGCAGCCATTGCAATACAGGACTTCATCTTAATCCCAAAACTTATCACTTACTACCTGACCCATGATCAATGGTGCTTGGACACCACTTTACAACTTCTTTTGCATTTACTACATCCGAAACCCCAGTATCATTCCCTATTCAATATTTTGAGTCAACCCGCAATGTTTGCACGAGACCCGCAAGACTTTGAGAAAGGCTGTCAATAAGCGCAATAGCCGCTCATTGCCAGGCCCACAATGAGCGCTGAAGGCACACATCATGAGGCCTGTGAGACTTTGAAAAAAATACGATTTTAACGGACACCATTTTTTTCAAGCCCATAACTAAGAAGCCGTTGGAACACCGCCAAACGATGCAAATTACTTCAAATATTAGCGGGGCTCGCGATCAGCGCGAAAGGTGCTCATTGCCAGGCATGAGAGTGGCGGGTTGTCTGAGGCCTGCGATGAGCGCCAAAGGCGCTTATAGCAAGGCCTGTAAAGTGGATGATGGGAGAGGGGGAGAGCTTTGCATTGTGTGGCAAACAGCATTGCCAGCCTTCAAATATTATCAACGTTTTTGACGGGCAAGTTGCTAGTGAAGACATAACTTTAGTCACACGTCCAGCTACAAGGGAGAGCGGCCTTTCTATACTGTGTTTGTGTGTGTATATATATATATATATATATATATATATATATATACCGTATATATATATAAGAAAATCATAAGCTTACTATTTTCAGTAAATATATGAAATGACAAGTTTCCTATTTGTAAAGTTACACAGGCGATAAGTAGGCGATAGTAACTTTCCTTAATTATTTTGATTGTGAGTGAGCTACCCCTAATGACTAAGGACAAGCCAGACCTGTAAATTACGGCAAGCTTTCCCACTGATTTTTTGACATCAGTAATTTTACAAATGACTCTTTCTTAAATTTACACTAAATGACTGTTCAATTGAGACTTTACTAAACACCACTCTCAAATGGTTTTTAAAACAATTTCTGAGAGCTTCTCCAGCGCTTAAGGAGACACTAAACACTTAACAATCCCATAGACACATGTGAAAAAATATGATATTTTTATTATTATGTTCATGTACTTATATATACAATATCATTACATTCTAATTTTTTTGATTGGTTCCTAGAGCTGTGTCTCATCAGTAATTTAAGTAAAATGGCTGGTTTGGTGTAAAATTATGAGTGAACATGTAATTCTACACCTCGTATGTTACTGACAAGACATGGATTTACGATCCTGGGTGAGATACATAATATTGCTAGTCAACTGCATTGAATATGTGTATAACACTACTGAAAAGAGCTCCCACTGTCAAAATTATGTTTGATAGTAGTTTACTTGTCTCAAATTGAATAGGGTTCAATGATGGTAATGAAAGCAACAGCAGCAGGGATAAATCTGTTATAAAGAGTCTCTGCCAAATTATACTGTTTTACACATAATCTTATAAGTAAGTTTTGCCATGTTTTAAAAGGCGACTGAAAAAATGAAAAGAAAAATGTTCATCAAAAATGTTTTTATGTCCATTGCTAGTTTAAAGACACCCAACGTCAATTACATTTCATAGATGCAATTGTTATGAAGTAAAATGAATGTCTTGAAAAATGTTTGGAAGTATTGTCCCATTGGATGATTTGCACTGATCTATCATAGACCAGTTTTATGTTAATTTTAAGTACTATGTTATATTGTTTTTATTGTGCTTAGTTTTGAATTTAGTTGTTAAATTGTTAATTCAAAACTCAACTAATAATGATCATGCAAGAAAAGATACAAAAAAAAGAAAAGTCATGAGAATGTGAATACTCTTTCCTTTCAGAAAAGCTTCAGAGAATGGCGCCAATTACATTGAGATTCCACTTAATTTTGAAAAAGTAATGGAAGATGATTTTATGACTGAATTTAAGTGTATTGCGAAGAATGAGCATGGTACCCAGATCCTACCAACACAGATAAGAAATTCAGGTATTATGTTATCATACTTACAAAAATATCATAATATTAAAGTTTAGTAAACTTACTAACATGTATTAATGGTGACCTACAAGTACACATTGGCAGAAAATATACTTATAGAAATGCACATGTTCATAAGCAGTGCATTGTGTAAGAAGAATACATGTGTACTTAGAAATATGATTACAAGGCTTGTCCTTGGGTTGGACAACTCACAAGGAAAGAGGTCCAGTTCTTGGCACCACGATCATGGGCACTGCTGATGAAGCCAAGGAGCTGTATAAGTATTCCCTGATTGGCCATCAATAAAGAAATGGTGTGCTTAATCAAAGTTGATTGCCAAACTATCTGAACACTCTGTTGTACAGTTCTACCCTAAGGAAGGGACATCAAATAAAACAAAGGCCCCTTTGTGCATATTTCCAGTACACATGATGATACTGTTGACCACAGGAAATGAGATATGTAGAACCCAAGGATGCTGCTTCATGGATCAACACTTGTTACTTTATCATTGTTTTTTCCCAGTATGTGATATCACAGAGAAAGATTTCTGAATTCATATGCACAAAACCATACTAATACAGGTTATAGGTTGTTCATTTTGTTTATTAACCCTTGTTATTTTTTATATCTTTGCTAGTGTTTTTTTATTGCTTTGATATTTTTGGGTTATTAACTCTGTTCTCTACATTTTACAGCATCCTCTTTCAACTGGTACTATGCAGCAGTTCCAGCATTTCTACTGTCCCTGATTGTATTGATAATTGTTATATACAAATGCAGGCAATCGGAATATAAGAAAGATTACACTCTGACCAAGTCATGAATGGAAAACATCTTGAACCATCCAAATATTAAGTTTTTCACTTAACATGTTATGTAGAGCAGTACAGAACGAGTTGGTGACACATTAAGAAGAAATGTGGTCAATTAAAACAACTTTCATTTACTCTACCATTAGAACTGGTGATGACATTGGTCAGTTTGGGGTAGTTAAGAATGAGTTAAAACTTACTTTCAATGTTTGTAACTTTTCTTACTAGGTTAATGGTACTCTTTTTGTCACCCCAAAACCGTGTTTTGTTTTTTTAAAGTTACTGTTAAAGGATTACGTTTTTTTAACGTTTATCATTCTTGAGATAAACGACATTGTTTGTGCTGCATTATTATGGTAATGTTTAATGTGCTAATTAGTGTCAGAGTCTGCTTGCTTCTGTGGTGGCAAATCCAATGTACCCAGATGTTAGATTTTTTTTTCACCAACACTTATCAAGAACTCTGAAAAAACAAATTAGCACAAGAAATTGCACATAAGCATAATGAAGTTGCACAAACAATTTTGAATAATTCAGATATGTTTTTATAATAGTCAAAAATGACTAGCACAAAGTAAAATGTAATGCTCAATAAAATTACATTAATTTATTATTAGTATGACAATGTCACTTTAAGTAGATAACCACCCTGGAACTAACTATCATAATGGGGGAAACATCAGAAAACCTAAAGAGTACATTTAACCTACCAATAAATATGAAATTAACTTTTAAAAATGTTTGTTGAAAAATTAGTTTATTAGATTATTGATTTTGGTTCTATGAAGTAGTATAAAGAAAGGATGTTTATTCATACTGGGGCAGCTGTAGGAAACTGGCTTTTCATACACAGTGAAATCATCACTAAAGGATCTTAAAACTCAAGTTTAATGTCCCTTATTTAAAAATAAATGATGCATAATTACTAAAGACTAAAAGTGCATTGCCAAAGGTGTAGCCACCAAGGTCCGATTGTCTTTATGAAAAGGAAGTCATGGTCCAGAAACTTATTTTTTTATGGACACACATATAAATATTTTATTATAATTGCATTCACAGGAAGGAAGCTTAAATAATGAATAGTAGCTTATTTAAAGGACTACTGTGGTTAGTTTATTTTTCTGTATCGTATTTTCATCAAGTAAACACGATAATGGGCAACTCTGTATCGTATTTTCATCAAGTAAACACGATAATGGGCAAAGGGTTACTAGAAAGCAAAATAATTAAACACAATCTTTACATTTTGCAGTTTCTTTATGCATTTTTTTCTTTGCTGCAGTCTTACATTTTGTATTCTTGTCTTCTGCTGTCTGCTACTTCTTGACGTGGGTGTATTCTTGTAAACTAGTAAGTTTCCCCATACGCCTGCTGAGATTACTTGCAGTTCTTGCTGCCATATTCTCACTGTTCAGACACAAATACATATACAACATGGTAGATTAAACATTTTAAGAGTATAACCACAGTGGTCCTTTACTAATTTGGAAGTTTCAGATGAGATATTATATGAGATATAATACCTCAGACCCTTTCTTCTGGGCCTCCACACTATAATTATATTTAATATATGATCAATTTAATAATGGAGTGGAGGCAGTGGCTTAGCTACAGCTTTTGCCGCCCAGGGCTGTCTCTGAGTTTGCCGACCCCACAGTGCAAGCATATATATATATCGCCTTCTCTCTCACACTCCTCCTTCTCTCTATCTCCCGTCTCTTTCTCTCTCTTCCCCCTCTTTTCTCCCTCTTTCTCTCCATGTCTCTCTCCCTATTCCCCTCCCTTCTCTCTCTTTCTATCTCCCCTTTCTTTCTCTCCTCTTCCCTCTCTCTCCCTCCCCCTCTCGCTCCCAACCCCCTCTAATTCTTTCCCCCTCACTTTCTCTCCCTCTCAATCCCCCCTCTCTCTCCCCCTCTGTTTTCTCTTTTTCTCCGTTTCCCCCACTCTCTCCCCTCCCTCCCTCTCTCTCCCCCTTTCTTTCTCTCCTCTCCCCTCTCTCTCCCTCTCATTCTAACCCTCTCTCTTTCTTTCGCTCTCCCCTTGCCATATGTATCCCCATCTCCCCTCATGCCTCTTCCTCCATGAGTCTCCCTCTTTCCCCTTGCCACTTTACCCTATTCCTCTCCCTCTCTCCCCCATGCATCCCTCTCGCCCATGTTTCCTACTCTCCCTCCATATCTCCCTTGCCTCTCCCTTCCTTCATGTGTCTCCCTCTCTCCCCCTAGCCTCCCTCCATGTCTATCCCATGTGTCTCCCCCTTGTCTTTCTACCTCTCCCCCATGTCTCCCCATCTCCTCAATGTCTCCCCTCTCCCTCCATGCCTCCCCCTTAACTCTCACTCCCTCCATGTGTCTCCCTCCTTCCCCTTGCCTCTCTCCACCATGCCTCACCCTTTACATCCATGTCTCCCCCTCGCTCCCCATGTCTCCCTCCATGTGTCAACCTCTTTACCCTTGCCTCTCACTCCAAGGCTTCTCGCTTTACATCCATGGCTCCCTCTTCCCCATGTCTCCCCCTCTTCCCCCATGTTTCCCCTCTCCCTTCATGTCTCCCCCTTGCCTTTCTCCCTCCATGTGTCTCCCTTTTTCCCCATGCCTCCCTCCATGTCTCCTTCTCTCCACCCATTCCTCTCTCTCTCTCTCCCTCCATGTCTCCTTCTCACCCTCCAAGTCTCCTTCTCTCCCCCATGCCTCCCTCCATGCCTCACCGTCTCCTTCCATATCTCCCTCTACCCCTCTTTTCCCCATGTTTTCCCCGTCTCCCTCCATGTCTCCCCCTTCCCTTTCTCTCCCTCCATGTGTCTCAATTTTTCCCCTTTGCCTCTCTACCCCATGTGCTTCCCTCTCCCCCTCTATGTCTCCCCTCTCCCCCCATTCCTCCCTCTCTTCCTCCATGCCTCCCTCTCCCCCTCTTTTCCCCCATGTTTCCCCCCCTCTCCCTCCATGTCTCCCCCTTTCCTTTCTCTCCCTCCATGTGTCTCCCTTTTTCCCCTTTGCCTCTCTTCCCCATGACTCTCCCTCTATGTCTCCCCCTCTCCCGCCATGCCTCCCTCTCCCCCTCTATGTCTCCCCCTCTCTCTCCATGCCTCCCTTTCCCCCTCTCCCTTGTCTCTTACCTCCTGCTCCGTGCTGCCGGTCTGCTGGCTCCTCCCTCTACTGGCTACTCCCCCTGCCAGCAGACACAAGCAGAGAGCAGGAGCAGGGGATCAGGGGAAGGGGAATAAAAGCCAAGTGCGGTGGAAGGCAGGTGGAGGCATTTTTACCACCCCCAAAGAGGTGACACCCAGGGCACTCCACCCCCTGCGCACCCTCTTCCTACGCTACTGAGTGGAGGTCAGACGAAAGGGGCTGATGTCATCATTCAAACCTAGGTCCAACTATTGACTCCCGCTGTACAACATACTGTTGTACAACACCAAAAAAGTAACATATGCAAAAAGTATACATTCTTTCAAAATGATCCCCATATGGCTCATACTATTATTCTTACTGGTGGTAGAGTATCTCTAATATAAGAATAATTTGTCTTAGTTATTTAATAAAAATATGTCTGTAATAAAATATGTTATTGATGGTTAAAAAAAACCAACACATTTTACTCTTATTTCAGATAAATGATTTGGCAAACATTTAATAACCCCTAGTGCTTTGATATCATATAAAACTGATCAGTGCTGTTCTGTTAAACCATTGTGCATAGAATTATGTGTACAATTATTTGTATACATAAAGATAAATTGTTGGCTGTTCAGAACCAGAATTTGTTTGTTGTTCAAGTATTTTGATATCAGGCTATAGCTGTTCTTTTTACATAAATATTTTATTATTCATCGAATCCAGTGCTAAATGTCATATTCTAGACTTCCATGTAAAAAATATTACATTTATAATCACACTATTTTTTATATTATAAGGCCATTTTGTGTTGTGTAATATGAAGAATATTGTACATATTTACTACTGCAATCAATAAATCAATGTATTATGCGGTTTCACAAAAATAAAATTTTCTGATGCATAGCTTAAAATGAAAATGTTACATGACTATGGAACAAGAGAAGTTTTAAATAAATGAAAATATATAACGTCGGTGTCCATATTGTCTCTGTGTTGGCATTGTGGGAAATTGTGTCATGGTTTATGAAACTGTAAATCAAAATGTTCTAATTGGTGAAAATATGTCCTCAAACTTCCACTTGCTGCTGCTTAGGCAATTTGACCACAAAACTGATAACAATCAGCCTGCTGGTTCATGTGCTTCCTTTCCCACAGATTAAAGTTTTTCTTTGGATCCCTAGACGTTATTAATTTGTGTGGGGAACAAACTGTGCAGAGATCTTAAAAATCCACAAGACTAAAACATAACATTAGACTTCCTTTGACTTGAGTTTTACTGGAAAATGTAATAATAGTGAAGTAACTTTTGCAAATGTTTTATATGTAAAAATTAAAAGGAGTAGACACTACAGCATGTTAAAAATTATTACAAACCGGAAAATATGACTGTTTTGTGGCATCCAGTACAAATTAATCAAATGTGTTGGTTACTATTAAACACTGAAAGAATACTACATTCATAAATAATTAATTGACTTCTGCAAATATTCATTTATTCATATATTTTCTGGCATAATTTAAATAAACCTAATTGAAGATCTATTTGGCAGTTCCTGAGGACAGGTTTGAGAATTATGAATTAATTTGCTTCAATAAATTTGGCTCTTGTGAATACAGATTCACAATTTTCTTTTTGAATGGCTTGCTAATATTTGTTATCTATTAGTTATTTTTATTTGACAGTTGTATATATTCAATTCTGAATCTTCTGATAATAAACTATTTGGGGGCTTTTGATATACTAATACCCGGTTTCACCAAATAAATATAAAAAGAAAATTCAAGGAACACATGGGTCTCTGGATTGTGATTATTTGTTTGCTTATTTTTACATACATATATATCTTGAATTGAACAAATATATATATATATATATATATATATATATATATATATATATATATATATATACAGTGGATATAAAAAGTCTACACACCCCTGTTAAAATGTCAGGTTTCTGTGCTGTAAAAAAAACGAGACAAGGATAAATAATCTCAGAACTTTTTCTACCTTTAATGTGACCTATAAACTGTACAACTCAATTGAAAAACAAACTGAAATCTTTTACGTGAAGGGAAGAAAAAAAAAAAAAAAAATAACGTGGTTGCACAAGTCTGCACACCCTCTTATAACTGAGGATGTAGCTGTGTTCAGAATTAAGCAATCACATTCCAAATCGTGTTAAATAGGAGTCAACATACACCTGCCATCATTTACAGTGCCTCTGATTAACCCCAAATAAAGTTCAACTGCTCTAGTTGGTCTTTCCTGAAATTTTCTTAGTCGCATCCCACAGCAAAAGCCATGGTCCACAGAGAGCTTCCAAAGCATCAGAGGGATCTCATTGTTAAAATGTATCAGTCAGGAGAAGGGTACAAAAGAATTTCCAAGGCATTAGTTATACCATGGAATATAGTGAAGACAGTCATCATCAAGTGGAGAAAATATGGCACAACAGTGATATTACCAAGAACTGGAGCTCCCTCCAAAACTGATGAAAAAACAAGAAGAAAACTGGTCTGGGGGGCTACCAAGAGGCCTACAGCAACATTAAAGGAGCTGCAGGAATATCTGGCAAGTACTGGCTGTGTGGTACATGTGACAACAATCTCCCGTATTCTTCATATCTCTGGGCTATGGGGTAGAAAAACATCCAAGCCAGGCTACATTTTGCAAAAACACATCTGAAGTCTCCCAAAAGCATGTGGGAAAAGGTGTTATGGTCTGATGAAACCAAGGTTGAACTTTTTGGCCATAATTCCAAAAGATATGTTTGGCGCAAAAAAACACTGCACATCACCAAAAGAACACCATACCCACAGTGAAGCATGGTGGTGGCAGCATCATGCTTTGGGCGGTTTGTCTTCAGCTGGAACTGGGGCCTTAGTTAAGATAGAGGGAATTATGAACAGTTCCAAATACCAGTCAATATTGGCACAAAACCTTCAGGCTTCTGCTAGAAAGCTGAACACGAAGAGGAACTTCATCTTTTTAGCATGACAACGACCCAAAGCATACATCCAAATCAACAAAGGAATGGCTTCACCAGAAGAAGATTAACGTTTTGGAATGGCCCAGCCAGAGCCCAGACCTGAATCCTATTGAAAATCTGTGGGGTGATCTGAAGAGGGCTGTGCACAGGAGATGCCCTCTAAATCTGACAAATTTTTTGCAAAGAAGAGTGGGCAAATCTCGCCAAGTCAAAATGTGCCATGCTGATAGACTCATACCCAAAAAGACTGAGTGCTGTAATAAAATCAAAAGGTGCTTCAACAAAGTATTAGTTTAAGGGTTTGCATACTTATGCAACCATATTATTTTATTTTTATATTTTTTCTTCCCTCTACCTAAAAGATTTCAGTTTGTTTTTTAATTGAGTTGTACAGTTTATAGGTCACATTAAAGGTGGAAAAAGTTCTGATATGATTTATCTTTGTCTAATTTTTTAACAGCACAGAAACCTGACATTTTAACAGGGGTGTAGACTTTTTATATCCACCATAGATGTTTGTTATGATATTATATATACATAGATAGATACATATATGTGTGTAGATGCTGATGTATCCACATACATTGACAGCCAGTTGGAATCCAACCAATCAGAAGATGCCACAAACTAAGCTCTAACAATTGAAGCATTGTCTGTGATTTGCATGTCCATCTTGTCTGCAAATAAATTGTTTTATTGCCTACCATTAGACCTCTTGAGTCTAAACAGGTGGACATTCTGAGCCTATTTGATCTATTGAGTCTAAAAGGAGGATATTCTGAGCATTTTTGACCTCCGTAGCCAAAAAGGAGGACATTCTGAGCCCATTTGACCCTTGAGCCAAAAAGGTGGACATTATGAGCCAATTTGTCATTTTGAGCGTAAAATGAACACAATCCAAGCTTTTTAGACCTTGCTATGGCTTTGAAGAAAGATGCAGGTGACAGTGGTGGTAGCAAATGCAAACACTGTTCCATAACAATTCAAGAGAAAGTTGAACTGGACCCTGTTTTGGATCTACCTTTTTGGAGCCCTTGGGCAGTAAAGTGGAGGAGCCCCTGCGAATGTGTGCCCAAGGTATGCACACACTCATTTTTCCCTTTTCTGTGAGTTTAGATAACTTTCTTGCTGTGTGAGCAAATCACAGACATTTCCGCCATTTAAAAAAAATAACTACTCATACACACGACAAGCTATTAATTGTTTATTAAATGCATTTGATGGTGGGCCATATAATTTATATTTCTATGGAAGGACAGAAAACGAATAATACATTAATAAGCCCATTTGCATGTCTAAAAGGCGGGGACATGCAAATGAGAATACAATGTACCTCACTCTTTTAATCCAAAAATAGCAACTTTATACATTGCTCCCTTAAAGCATATGCCCGCTGTATTAAACAGCTTTTAAGCAAAGCATCGGGTTGGATTTTACACAAACCAAGAATCACTCATATACAGGCCTGTTTCAAGCTTTTGGCTATCATCAGTATGAGGTAGATTCTGGTTTGTGCAATAGATTTTGTAGGATTGGGGTATTCCACAATAATCATTTAGTGTATGGTGAGCACAAAAGTGAGAAAAGCTCTCCACCGTACAAAGTACAGAAAACGAATAATACATTAATAAGCCCATTTGCATGTCTAAAAGGCGGGGACATGCAAATGAGAATACAATGTACCTCACTCTTTTAATCCAAAAATAGCATATGCCCGCTGTATTAAACAGCTTTTAAGCAAAGCATCGCGTTGGATTTTACACAAACCAAGAATCACTCATAAACAGGCCTGTTTCAAGCTTTTGGCTATCATCAGTATGAGGTAGATTCTGGTTTGTGCAATAGATTTTGTAGGATTGGGTATTCCACAATAATCATTTAGTGTATGGTGAGCACAAAAGTGAGAAAAGCTCTCCACCGTACAAAGTACAGAAAACGAATAATACATTAATAAGCCCATTTGCATGTCTAAAAGGCGGGGACATGCAAATGAGAATACAATGTACCTGTATATGAGTGATTCTTGGTTTGTGTAAAATCCAACCCGATGCTTTGCTTAAAAGCTGTTTAATACAGCGGGCATATGCTTTAAGGGAGCAATGTATAAAGTTGCTATTTTTGGATTAAAAGAGTGAGGTACATTGTATTCTCATTTGCATGTCCCCGCCTTTTAGACATGCAAATGGGCTTATTAATGTATTATTCGTTTTCTGTACTTTGTACGGTGGAGAGCTTTTCTCACTTTTGTGCTCACCATACACTAAATGATTATTGTGGAATATGGAAGGACAGCAAACATATGTTACAGAAACACATATCATGATCACTTGTCTTGCATAAAACACACATTCAATAGGTGTTGAGCACTCATGTTTTAAAGGAGTTTCTGCATTAATAGACTTGGTAAAAGGGTTGTAGAAGTGTGATATTAGAGTATTTGATTTAAAACAATTAAATAATGTGCAAAATCTAAAACAAATAAAGTAAATAACCTCAGCATCAATAATAATAAAGTAATAACTTTTCTATGCAATTATTCTTTATTGTAATTGTATTAATTTTCTTTCCTTACTTGTTAGTTGTGAGGGTTATCCAGACACATATTCTGTTTATGTGTATGTTATGTGTTGTTATACTGTGTTTCACTAATATTTCAACACCTTATAAGGCTTTCTACTTGCAGTCATTATGTATTACCATGAACATTACTGTTCATGGTAATACATAATGCTACCTGCTGACATGCGAAAGACCAAAACATAAATAATCTTTATCTCTCTATGGATATTTGCCCTTATTAAGATAAGGTAAAACAGTATGCACAGTCACAGGGTCAGAGGGTAATTTTTCAGCAAGAATAAACTTTCTAAATATATGTGTCTTAGGGTATATTCTGTGCCCATCTTATAATTACAAGTCCTGGTATATCCACGTATTTATTCCTTCTGTCTGTGAATTGCATAATTTCATTTTTTTAAGCCAGAATCAAATTTTAGAGTTCTTTTGGTCAAAAAATGGGTGCCCCTCTCAAGGAGACGCCCATAGGAACCTGCTGAGTTGGCCCAATGGATAATCTGGTGTTTCAGTGCGTAAGGTGTGTGAAATCGATGATATTGGTTCAACAACTGTTTATGCCATCAAGAAGCAAAGGGAAAACTATTTACATTTGATGTAGACAGTGATTCTAAGAAGCAAATGGCCATTAGAAAAACAATGAAAGATGGCAAGAGTTCTGATCACGACCGAGATTGGTTTTAACAGCATCAGAGTGATGGAGTGAAATTGTCCAGTAGCTTGAGAATGGAGTAGGCTCAGTTGTTCCATAAAGAACTTAAATTACAATATGAGTGTGATTACAGTGTATACTGAAGGATGTTTTCAAAGATTCAAGAGGCGTCATGAAATTTCCTTCCATAAAATGTGCGGAGAAAAGCATTCTGCAAACCAAGAAGTTGCTGCAGAGTATGTTAATGAATTTGCCAACATTATTGCTGATGGGGACATGGGGTCCTGAGCAGGTGTATAATGCTGATGAAACTACATTATTATACACCCAAGTAACAGTGGTAGACAAGGAAGTGCTCACAGGATTCAAACATTCTAGGGTCAAGCTTACCATTTAAGATTGCTCAAAAGCTGCAGGTACACACAAGTGTAAACCGCTAGTGATAGGAAAAAGCAAATGCCTGAAGCTAGAGCATACTGCACATCTGTAGGACTACCGGAAGACTGCACAATTCTTATTCTGGACTACTATTCAGCCCACCCCAAAGCTGAGCTCTTGTGTAAAAATTATGTTTCACAGTGTATTTAGCACCCAACTGTACATCACTTACTCATTAGTACCCCTAGAACAATAGACCAAGGAATACTATGCTCTCTAAAGTCAAAGTATCACCCACTTTTTATGAAACGTCAGTTAGATACGGTGAATGCTGGAAAGTCTGTACTTCCCTTTATTAAATAATTTAATATGATGGATATTCTCTAGTTCATTGCTAAAGCATGTGAGAAGGTGAAAACATCTACACCTAAGAAAGCCTGGCATACTTTGTGGCCTGACTTTAAGTTGGATAATACAACTGATGAAAATAATGAAAACAATTGAACACATTTTCATTTATCAAGGCTAGAAGAAGTTGTTTATGAGTTGCTGGAGTATGCAAAAAAATGTTACAGAATCTGTTGCCAAGGATATAGCAAGTAATCTTAATGAAGAAAATCTTGCAGAGTGGATGAATGCAGATGAAGAAATATCTGTTGTGCATTATCTTACAGACTCTGAAATTATGGACACACAGGGAGTGATGAAGATAACAGTGATGAAGACGAAACAGATGTAGCCAAACGACTTTCCTATGATAACTTAATTGACCTGGTGAGTGAATTCATTAAAAGACTAGAGCAATGTAGCGCTTTTACAGAACAAGAACTCATGTTGCATGAAAACTTACACAAGGAATGATCCAAACAAACAAAGCAACCTCGTTTGGACGAAATGTTTAACAGGATTGCCAAGAAGACTGTGTATTCTGTGGCTTTGTCTTCAATTAACCCAGATGTCACACCTCCAGCATCAAAAATCCAAGATGAGCTATGCAGCTATGAAACAGACAGTAATTATGACAGCTCTCGAATTCAAGAGCTTAGTGATTATCTTAACAATTCCAGTTAATTTTTAAGATTTTTCAATTTATGAGCTGTAATGAGTTACTTGCAATTTATTTACATTTATATATACAGTATACAATGTGTTTAAACACTTTGATTTGTCTTATGTATACAGGTATTACTAAATATTATTGTAAAGCATGTAGATCAACAAGCTCCACTGCTTTCTTCTACTTCTACTAACTTGTTGACAAGCCCATTTAATGAACTATTACACCCAGCTTCAAATAAGTTAGTACAGAGAGAAGTATTTACTGAATGAAAAGGAGCAGTGGAGCTTTAATGAATGCAAAGGAGCAGTGGAGCTTTCAACCATCTCTGCTTTACATTGATAGTTGCATGTTTACTCTGTATAAAATAAAAAAGAATCTCTCTAAAAACTTGTAGACAAGTCTGTGTTATTTAAGCCCAAATTACCTTCATCAGCAGTTAGCTATAGAGGAATGCTATGAACGGACGTAAGCCATGGGATCCAAATTTTAAGGAACAGGGGATACGTGCTTTGCAAAATATGGGTCAATTTCTCGTTAACCAATATATGATTAATTTTGTTGATTACCTCACTAAAAGGTAATGAGGAAGTTTTCTAGTGTTTTGCTATAATTAGTTTCACTGCCAGGGCAAAATATTGCCAAAGTTTGTTTTGTGATGCTGATATTTTTTTTTACATGCAAACCCAAGAGGCAGACTTCCATTGTGTGTTGCAGAGGGGTGCTAACTATTTGTGAGAATAGACCAACTGATTACCCCCATAAGCCTTGTACTAGAGGACATGCCCACCAGATATGCTGAAAATCCCCCGCGAGTGGCACCCTCTAAAGCAATTGTCACTCAAGTGTGGGTTTATTTTATTCATTAGGGATGGTGTGTAATATATTCTGTGTAAGACCTTGATCAAAACCTCCAATAAACTGTATGTAAAGGAGCCTCTTGATAAATTAGAGCACACCTCCTTCTACGTGTTTATATTTAGCTCTCTACCTAAGTCCCTTTCCCATTTTAACATAAAGTTTGGTTTCTGGATGTTTTGCGAATCATTAAGTAGAGAGTATAAGGACCCCAAAAATCCCTTCATAGAAGGTAAATTCTTACATACAGTCGTTATCCAAGTATGTTTTAGTGGCCCTGTGCTTTGGGTCATAGTGAGGAGCCAATGTTTGAATTTCCTGTAATTCCATAATTTATTATCTGGTATTTGATGTTGAGCTATACGTTGTTCATGTGGAATCAATTTGTTGTTGGGAAACCAGGCACCTAACCTACCCAGTGTGCTAGTAAGCCACCACTGCTTGGATTCAGAGCTAATGTCAGCTTCAAAGACCGGGAATGGCCTTAAAGATGTTAACGGTGAAAGTGACGGAACTAAATGTTTTAAAGTTTTGGCCCAGGCCCAAGTGGACAGGGTAGAGCTGATCATAGGGTTGGAATGGCGTTGCTTGATGTATGGAGAATTAGGATCCCATATCAAAGTATCCCAGCTGTGGGGTCTCATTTGCTAATTCTCCACAAAGATCCAGAGAGGATGATGATTACTTGAATGGGCAATTGAACCAAACGCCAACTGGGCTGCTCTCAGGTACAACCGAAGATTCTGGCAGGAAAGACCCCCCTGAGTTATTATTATTATTATTATCGTTTATTTGTAACGCGCCAACATATTCCGTAGCGCTATACATAAGTTAAGTTACAGGCAATGACAAGTTAAAGATTCATACATTGCAAAGAGTGTATGGCCCTGTCTTTGAGCTTGGAATCCAAGCTTTGTGTTGATACATTATTTTCCCCGCTATCCGGCCAGATAAATGGAAAGATTTTATTTAGCAATTTGTCTAATTCTTTCATGCCTACCATGACAGGGAGGATTCTAAATAAGTATAATATTTTTGGTAAAATATTAATTTTCACCGTGGTTATGCCCCAGTCCAGGAAATATGAAGTTTCGACCATTTCTGCATGTATTCAGCACTCTTTCTAAATAGGGGGGGAAAGTTGGCCTGCTAGAAGTCGGTCAGCCTCTCCGTGATTTTAACTCCTAAGTATTTGATACCCTGTTTTGGCCAAAGAAATTTATATGTATTTTTTAGGTCCTCTAATTCTCCCTGCGGAATACCAACACCCAGTGCCTCCGTCTTTTCTACATTCATTTGTAGGCCCACCAGGAGCCCAAAATCAGTCAAAGAAGATATTAAAGCAGGTATGGAGGTTATGGGGTCAGTTAGTGTACAAAGAAGGTCATCTGCAAATAGTGACAATTTAAGATGACGCATACCCACCTTGAGACCTGAGATTCTAGAATTACACCTAATAGTCTGAGCTAAGGGTTCAATGGCCAATGCAAACAGGGGCTACAAGGGACATCCTTGTCGGGTTCCTCGCTGATATTAATATTGGTATAATGTGTCCCGGGAAGTTTAAGGTTGGCCTGCGGAAGGTGATAAAAGGATCTAATTAGATTAATGAACTGCCCTTAAAAAACAAATTTATTCAGCGTTGCATATAGATAAGGCCATTCAAGAGTGTCGAATGCCTTCTACATATCCAATGCCAGGACACATAATGGAATTGTGCCTCCATGCTCCAAATGTATGACATTTAAAGTCCTTCTAATGTTGTCCCTTGTTTGCCTTTGAAGGACAAAGCCCGTTTGGTCTTTGTGTTTTAGGTCCGATAAAAAAAACAGAGATTCTATCCGCCATGATTTTGGCCAATCATTTGATATCTTTATTCATAAGGGATATCGGGTCATAATGTTTGGCCCTAGGGGGTCTCTCCCTTCTTTAGGAAACACCACTAAGTCTGCGTTATTAATTTCTGGAGGCATTTTGTCTCCATTTAGAATTAAATTAAAAAGGTTACATAAGTGAGTCGCTAGAAGGTGTGCAAAAAAGTCTTGTAATATGAATTAGTGAAACCATCTGGACCTGGGGCCTTACCACGCTTTAGGCACTTAATCTCTTTATGAATCTCCTCAATTGTCACATTTGAATTTTAGGTTGTCATATTTTGATCTGTAACTTTAGGGAGATCGCAAGCATCTAAGTAGGATTGAGTAAGCTCTATGTTAGGTTGAGTTTTGGCGGAATATATTGTCTGATAGAAGTCCGCAAAGGTCTGTTTGATCTCATTCTGGCTCACTGTAACCACTCCCTTTTTAATCCTTATCCCTAAATTCCTAGATTGAGAATTTCTAGCATTAAGCCTCTTAGCTAGGAGGGAATCAAGCTTATTAGCCTTTGTATAGAACAGGTGTTTTGTGCTTTTAAGAGCTTGTTCAGTTTTGTTAGATAAAATGTTGTCTAGTTCCATTCTACATTTGTCATTCAATTGGCGCATGAGGCAGGTAGGGTTAAGCTGTTTCTGGCTTTCTAGCCCCTGCAATTTGGTTGTGAGTTCTGTTTCTTTCAGTTTACATTGTTTTTCATAAGCTGTGGCCAGTTTTATGCATGGGCCCTGATGAAGGATTTGTGGGCCGCCCATAACCAGCCTATTCCTGTTTCTGTAGAGTTATTAGTATCAAAATATAAGTGTAAGTCTGCCTCTATTTGTTCTAGAAGTTTTGGGTTAGTTAGTGGTAGATCAATCAGTTTCCATACATACTTTCCTCATACTTAAACCTAAATCTAAGTCCAGTTTGACAGCTGCATGGTCAGACCTTGGGCAGGCATAAATTGCGGCCCTTCTAGGATTTGTCGAAAAGGGCAGAGCTTATCAATATAGAATGAATGTGTGAGTAGGACCCATGAGTGTGCGTGTAGTGGGTATATTCTTTCCTACTTGGGTGGTGTCCTCTCCATGCAACAATCAAGCCAAAATTAACCAACGCCTTCCTAATTTGTCTCAATTTGTTTGAGAAACGATCAGTGGTTTGGGTACTAGAACGATCTAGTCGTGAATCAAAAGTTAAATTAAAATCCCCCACTATTATGATCGAACTGCCTGGATGTGATTCCAAGAGCCTTAACATTTTCAGCAATGTTTTGTGTGGAGAAGTGGGTAGGCGCATAAATGGCAGCCAGGGTCAGTTTGGTGTCTAAGACGGCACCATGAAGAATAACATAGTGGCCCTCTTTATCAACTATCTGAGTTTCTAGTTGAAATGGAAAATTGCGGTGTATTAGGATAGACGTGCCTGCCTTTTTGGTAAGTTGGGTGGACGAGAAGCAAGTAGGGTAATCCTTATTCAGGTATGTAGGAATATGATTATGGGCAGAGTGTGTTTCTTGTAAAAACAGTACAGAGGGCTTAGTGTCTTTGTAGTATATGAAAGTTTTCCTTCTTTTAAATTGGAAATTAAAGTCCATAACATTATGTGTCATGAACGTGAACTCAGTGCCGAAGCCACATGTCCCTGAACTGTAAAATACAATAAACATTGCTATTTCTAATAAATGAAACCTCCCATGCCAGTCATACATTCTGGCAACTCTTGGGAGGAAAAATGGAGAATCCAATTGTCCTGATGTCGCTTTTAGGAGAGTTTAATAGAAATCCCCCAGGTGGGGGGGGGGTGTTATATTTCTTGTAAGGGGAGATACCCCTGAACCTAGTAAAAATATTACATTACTTTACTTTTCTCTTTTCGTTAAACATCATAAACATCGTAAATGTTAACAACATTGTAACGGGACCCATCACTGTTTTACCCTGTTTTATGGTTATGGTTAAAATATTATCACATTGCTGTACTATAGATATGTTGTTTTATGTTCTACAGAATATATTGGCTCCGAATATTACAGCTAGTAGGCTAATAGATAATCCTATTACAGAGACTCTTCATAAGATAAGGTAGTCTATTGTATAAAGTGTTTTCATTATGAGACATAGAACAAAGGAAGTATAATCTGATCAATGTCTGATTGTATCAAAGTAGCCAGGTAGCCTCCGGGGGGTGTGACCACACCTATTGTCCCTCTATGTGTATTGTGTGGCCAACTATGGGGGATGTGTATTACCTGTGAGAAGAGATGTGTATGTATATTTCTGCACAACAAAATAAAGACAGTATTATTTGACTCCCAATTGAGTGTCGTCCAATATGGGAGGTTGGGGATTGTGAGACTGTAGTGCTTCCTGGATATTTTACCGTATACCAGCGGAGATATTGGATTCGTGTTCCAATTCCGTTACATTTGGTGGCAAGTGGCGGAATTGTTCCCACGGTCAGAAGGACAGCTACAGGAGACACCATTCTATGGAGTTACAAATTGAGGGCAACGCTAGTATCCGTACAGCGCCCCTGGCTACAGCAGGATGGAACCGGCTAGTTTTCGGACAGCGTTCCATGATGAAGAGGAGGAGGCGGCCGCGGACTACAGGGATGCAGACAAAAAGGAACTCATGGAGGGAGACCGGGCAGCGGCTACAGCACCTCTTACGGACAGCACACAGAATGAGTTTGGAAGAGAACTCAAAGCAGACTGGCCTTTTTCCCAGGTACGCTTCCCACAATAACCTTGGAATGGTTAATGGCAGATGTCCACGAATACATAATAGAAAAGCAGCGGGCATGGAGGCGGTCCATCTTGGGAGCTGCTAAGCCACCTCCCACCATTAACCCCCCCCCCCCCCAGCACTGCATCCGGGTGATGGGAACTACCAAACCCCTCCACGGTACATCAGGTGCCACACGTCTAACCAGCAGGGCCACATGCAGAGAGACTGTCCCTGAAACAGAAACCGCTCCACGTGGAATACTCCAACTAATTCCCCTCCCCAGCGACAGTGTGTATCCCAGGGAGCAGAAGGTGCCGTCCTTCCTCCCCAGCGACAGTCTGTATCCCAGGGAGAAGAAGGTGCCGTCCTTCCGCCCCAGCGGCAGTGTGTAACCCAGGGAGCAGAAGGTGCCGTCCTTCCTCCCCAGCGGCAGTGTGTACCCCAGGGAGCAGAAGGTGCCGTCCTTCCTCCCCAGCGACAGTGTGTATCCCAGGGACCAGAAGGTGCTGTCCTTCCTCCCCAGCGGCAGTGTGTACCCCAGGAAGCAGAAGGTGCCGTCCTTCCTCCCCAGCGGCAGTGTGTATCCCAGGGGGCCGAAGGTGTCATCCTTCCCCCCCAGTGGCAGTGTGAACCCCAGGGAGCTGAAGGTGTCGCCCTCTCCCCCCAGCTACAGCTTACCCTAACAAGGGGAGACACCAATCTCCCAAACAGTGCAGATGGGACCGTGGTCTTTGTGCCTGATCTACCGGGATGCTGGACAGCCTGTCCAGATCCCCAACTACCCTCACTGGGACAACCGGAGGAGGGGGTAAGTACAAATTCCCCTCCCCAGCTAACTAATAATGTGGCCCCAGGGTTAACAGAGGAAATGTTAACCCCCACTGACCCCCACCTTTCCCTGGCTACTGAGCCGGAATATGTCCCAAGTACCCCAGCAGGAGAGCTGACAGCGGGGCAGAGTGCAGTCGGCCTCTGCCCTCCCTTTGTCCCTTGTACAGAGCAGAATGTCCTGCAGGTTATACCAGCAGAAGAGCTGGCATCAGGGCAGAGTGCTGCTGGCCTCTGCCCCTCAAGTCCCCTCAGCGTGTTGCCCCATCCCAACAGCGAAATATCCAGGTGCCTGGTTAGACTTCCCCCCAAAGGGGAGATGTGTGACAAAGTGCCCTTCGCCACTTTGTCCTGGAGAGGACTTATTGCCAGCCTCCTGCCCTGCAACTATGGCCCTGGGACATATTGCCTTTAAAAACAGTATTCGGCCATACCAGAGTGTATGTCACTCATTCTGGCCCTTTAAATACAGGGGGGTCATTCAGTACTTGCCCTGTGTGAGCGGTGATACCCCCAGATAGCTATGCCGTGGAGCCCATTGATATAATGAAAGACTATGGGAAAGACTTTAGCTACATGGCAATTGAACTGTGTGTTATGTGTAAAAGGTGACTTTATGTATTTTAAAGTGGTTTATGTTTTTTTGCAACCATGTGCTCAATGGAGTCTGCCTCTATCCATGGATAATTGGATTACTTTCATTGTCTCCAGTACATAGGCCTCTGTAAAACCAGTTTGTAAAATGTATTTTCCCTCTACTTGAAATGTTTATTGCTATGAATGCTGTATGAAGTGTGCGTTTGTTTTGTTCCTGAAATGTGAGTAAAGGTGAATTGCAGTAATGCTGATGGGTTGTCAAACTAGAGAATTGACCAACAAATACTTTTGTCCGGACATCCCCAGGCCGATCCGTTGGGATCAGACCGTGTATGCCGGCTTATGGTCACGGGGGAGGTGTCTAACAGAACCCATCACTGTTTTACCCTGTTTTATGGTTATGGTTAAAATATGATCACATTGCTGTACTGTAGATATGTTGTTTTATGTTCTACAGAATATATTGGCTCCGAATATTACAGCTACTAGGCTAATAGATAATCCTATTACAGAGACTCCTCATAAGATAGGGAAGTCTATTGTATAAAGTGTTTTCATTATGAGACATAGAACAAAGGAAGTATAATCTGATCAATGTCTGATTGTATCAAAGTCGCCAGGTAGCCTCCGGGGGGTGTGACCACACCTATTGTCCCTCTATGTGTATTGTGTGGCCAACTATGGGGGATGTGTATTGCCTGTGGGAAGAGATGTGTATGTATATTTCTGCACAACAAAATAAAGACAGTATTATTTGACTCCCAATTGAGTGTCGTCCAATATGGGAGGTTGGGGATGGTGAGACTGTAGTGCTTCCTGGATATTTTACCGTATACCAGCAGAGATATTGGATTTGTGTTCCAACTCCGTTACAAAACATTTTAGCCAATACTCAACGGTCAGTCTTACTATCATGACAATTAAGAAATAAGAGTTCTGAAGGACCTTATATTGGATCCGTTGATACCAGATCATATCTAGGTAATGGTGCAGTTTCAGGCAGGGCATTTTCAATTGTCATTTGATTTCAAGCCAAAGTTTTGCTCACACAGGTTCTTGCTGAGCCTGAGTCTCTGAGGTCTGTAGAAGGGAGGGTTTCAGCTTTGATGGGGGATGTCCACTAGTAGTGTTGGAAGATGTTTTCCATCTAGTACTATAGGATACTTCTAACCATTGTCTGGATGGATTGGATAACACTTTTTGTTCCTTATTTCTTTTCTCCTCCTCATCAGAAATCACATTAAGTAATTCAAGGGTGGACCAACAATCTTCCAGTGAATGGGCTGAGTATGATTTGCCTCTGTGTTGGAATATGAGGGCAAACAGAAAGCTCTACCAGTACGGTATCTTGTGCTTAATCAAGACCCCTAGAGCAGGCTTCATCTCATTACGTCTGGTCAGGGTGATGGGCGAGAGATCCCCAAAGATGCGCAGTGTTGAGTCGTCAGGGCCTTTGATTTCTTGTGACTTGCGGGCTGCTGCTGGCTTGTTGTCTGAGGAACCTCATAATAATGTCCTTGGGGATCTCAGGGTTTCTTGTGGCACCCAGTGCCATGTGGGCCCTCTCAATTTCCAGTAATGCCCCAGGAGCACCGGGCATTAGATTGTCAAGCATCTCTTTCAGGTATTGGTGGAGATTCTGAATTTCTCTCTGTATCCCCCTTATCTGCGCGACCTGTTTTCCAGATCTTCTTATTTGTCTTCAAGAGCCATGACTCGGGAAAAGTTTTGATTAATCTCCATCCTGTCCCGTCCTTGGGCCTCCACTATCTGGTCCATTGTTTCTTTGTCCCAACTCGGCAATATCCTTCTTGATGGCTTCCACAGTCTGCGCCCATATAAGACTGGAACATTCCTTCAATTTGTGCCATAGAGCTTTTGGACAGGTTCATGTCATGATGAGATGAGGCGGGGCTCCCCTCATCTGGTGACTCCTCTGAGGGATCCGAGCCAACCTCTTGAGTGGCTCCTGGAAGCTTGCAGTAGTCTGTAATCTTTTTAGTTGGCAGATTTTTCTTGTGTTTCCCCATTCTAGACTGCTGGTATAGGGATATGTTAGAAATGTGTAGGTGATACTAAAGGCTTTATGATGAGGCCCATCCTTCTACGTAGCTAGCAAGCTGACTTGGTCTTTGTTTTTAGCTTTGTTCGTAATGTTGTTGCTTTAGTGATCCATGTGGGATGTTTTCCGATTATGGCCCTCCCTAGGCCATATTGAGCGTGTTGGCGACTACCGCTTTCGTATCAATCATGTTTTTTGGAAAGAGTAGCTGTTTTTACTTGAAAGTATTTAGCTTTTAAGTAGCCTTTACTGCTTTCTATAGGCTACATTCGTTTGTGAGACCACAAGGTGACTGCATTATATAGCCTTGTTTTTGAAAGCTTGATTTCACAAATTGTAAACTTGTCCAAGGTGGCATTGTAGTATAGCCTTGATTTTGGAAGCTTGATTCCACAAACTTTACACTTGGCCACAAGGTGGCAATGTAGCATAGCCTTGTTTTTTTGGAAAGCTTGATTTCACACATTTTAACCTTGCCTCTATGTGGTATAAAGTTGCTGTGACTTGTTGCTGTGCTGCTTTGTTTACAGTGAGCAACACTAAGGACATTAAATTATAGTGCTTCTGGGACAGTAAAATCCTAGGTGTAGAGTATGGCAGAGCAGGTTGATATTTTGTGAAATAAATTGATGAGATCCCTTCTCCATGCTATAAGGGAATTTATTATAAAGCAAGGATATGTGAGGTTCTATGGAAGGGCACCCCATGGGATTTTGTTTATGCAGACAGACTGCAGGCTGCACCCTAGCCTTTCCAAAGATGGCAGGCTAAATGTTAACCCCCTCGCTGCTACTCCAGTTAATGTATTCAGTGCCTTTTTCTTTATTTAATTATCTCGCTGGCTCCCACCGACTATGGGCCTCCGTTTCCTCACGGGCGGGCTGCTTATACTCTCAGCCTCTCTCTGAGGTGTATAGGGATTATGAGTTAGCCCAGCCGAGCCGTTGATGCAATGCCCCAATTGGGCCTCTGCTCACCTGTGCGCCCACCAAGCCACCTCTCTGCCCCGTAATCAAGGCCATCTGCTGTATTCTTGTCCAGTTAACGTGGCAGAGGAAGCCGGGCAGGCCTCCGCGGAGGGATCCCTTGGTTGCTGCGCCCTGCTGATGGAGTCAGACCCCTGGCCCGACTGGTCCTCATGCACCAGGCTCGGGATCAATGTAAGTCACCCCAATTTTTTGTGTCCATATAGTTCTATGGAGATGGGGGATGCTCCGGGGTGATTCTGGTGCCTATAGGGGCTCACTGTAAGGCAAAATCTGGCTCTTTTTGTAATATCGGTGGCGGAGCTCCATCTCAACGCCACCAGTCACTGCTGCAGTTGGCCATGCCCTCCCTGCTTGGTATTTTAAGGTTTTAAAGGTATGCTTCACGTAATGTGGGTTTTTAAGGTTCGGTTGGGGCCTATATGGCCCGGCTTGGTATTTTTAAGGTTTTAAAGGTGCTTGTATGGTCTCTCTTGGTGTAATGTGGGTTTTTAAGGTCCAGTTGGGGCCTGTATGGACCTGCTTGGTGTAATGTGGGTTTTTAGGGTCCGATTGGAGCCTTTATGGTCCCGCTTGGTGTAATGTGGGTTTTTAAGGTCCAGTTTGGGCCTATATAGTCCCGATTGATATTTTATGTTTTTTTTAGGTACGGTTTAGACCTATATTGTCCTGATTTTTGTAATGTGGGTTTTTAAGGTCCGGTTGTGTCCTATATAGACCTGCTTGGTATTTTATGTTTGTTTAGGTCCGGTTTGGGTCTATACAGTCCTGATTGGTGTAATGTGGGTTTTTAAGGTCCATTTGGGGCCTATATAGTCCCGCTTGGCATTTTAAGGTTTTTTAGGTACGGTTTGGTCCTATATATTCCTGCTTGGTATAATGTGGGTTTTTAAGGTCCGGTTGTGGCCTTTATAGTCCCACTTTGTATAATATGTATTTTTTAGGTTTGGTTGAGGCCATATAGTCTTGATTGGTTTCCTAAGTGTTTTTAAGTACGGCTGGGGTCTTGAACTCTCTGATTTGTTTGCTTGTTTTATATCACGCCCAGGTCCAAACACTCTGCGGCTACATACTATTTTGTACTACTTCACTTGAAGACACCCTGAGAAGGAGAGTCAACTGTTGGTGAGTGTCATTACATTCATGCAAAAGAGAAATGTTATTATTTGCCTGAATCCCAAGATTCTATATTTTTTTTAACCGTATTCAAAAATCAGTAGGTGGAGTCTATTTCAATGGGCAGGGGCAAGTATAAGGTCATTGGGTGGGGCATATAAAGGTCAATATGACAACAGGGGAGGAGTTTAAAAATGGATGGGGTCTGTGTAAGGGGAGGAGCCAAGTCTTGCTCTGGCGCCCCTCCAACTTGAAAGTTCACCAGCCGCCACTGGTCATAGGCCCAGGAACTGTCATGGTAACTATACATACCGGTACAGGTGTTGAGTAAGTAAAACTCTTGATATTTTTACATCCAAATAATACAGGAAAATATAAAGTAGGAGTTACATTTTAATAACTGTATGGAATCCAGTTTTTGTGCATACTCTCACTCTAAAAGGACTGTGACCCTTGAACATTTTGTGGCTCCTATTCTCCATCTACACATCCTCACTTGATACCCTAATAAAATCTTTTGGACTTCAATATCATCTCTATGCAGATAACACACAAATCTACCTCTCAGCACCTGATTTATCCCCCTCTCTTCTTGCATGTGTTTCCAACTGCCTCTCCAGCATATCCTCCTGGATGTCCGCCCACCATCTCAAACTCAACTTGTTTAAGACCAAAGTCTTAATCTTTCCACCATCTACTACAGCATCAATTCCACACATCTCTCTCACTGTCAACAATGCCATCATCACCCCTACCTCCCAAGCCCGTTGTCTTGGGGTTCTACTGGACCCTGCCCTCTCTTTCATCCCCCACATACAGTCACTGACAAAAACTTGTCTTTTCAATTTCAAAAATATTTCCAAAATATGTTACTACCTTACACAAGACACAACTAAGATTCTAATACATTCCCTCATCATATCCCGTCTTGACTACTGCAACTCCCTCCTGGCTGGTCTACCCACCACCCATTTATCCCCCCTTCATGCCATACTGAATGCCTCCACAAGACTCATCTACTGTACCAAATGCTCTATGTCTACAGCACCTCTCTCTCAATCACTCCACTGGCTTCCCGTAGCCTCCACTATAAAATGTTAAATCATGACCCTAGCTTACAAAGCCCTCAACAATATTGCACCCTGTATATCTCTGCTCTCATCTTCAAATATTCCCCCACCCGCCCTCTTTGATCTGCTAATGGCCTTCTTCTTTCCTCCTCTCTCATCACCTCCTCTCACTCTTACTCTCTGGAACTCCCTGCCCCGCTCCACCAGACTATCCTCTTGCTTCAAATCTTTCAAAACCTCACTAAAAACACACCTGTTTAAAGAAGCCTATAACCTTTCTCCTTAACATGCACACTGCATTTCTCACCCACCTGTACCACATCCTAAACCTTGTATTGTAAGTCTGTGAGTTTTCAATCCTGCAAGGTGCTTTGGGGAAACTGGATTCTAAGCTCAAAGACAGGGCCCTCCATCTTTTGTAATGTTTTAATATGTTTTGCCTTGATCACAACTTATGTATTGCACTATGGAATATGTTGGCACGTTATAAAAAAACAAAAATAATAATAATAATACACCAACATGCCGCCACATGTACATCACACACACCACACATGTATATGATGACCAACAAGGACACTGACATGTCAGCTCCATGGAATTAACAAGGCATTTCTGGATTAATTATTAAATGACAAATCACTGTCATTCCTGGGCACAAAAACAGTAATTAAGCGAAAGAGAATCCACCATACTAATAACATATACCTTTCTTTTCTCTCTTTCAGCATCAAGGATGTCTGGGTCCAGTGGTGAGCCAGAGGCGGGGGCTCCATCGGAGCAGGAAGTGGAGGAGCAAGCCCCTGCCCAGCAGGAACCAGCCTAGGGGGAGGAGGAAAGAAAAGGACCAGAGGGCCCTGGTTTGGAGGAGGATATCATCTGGCTATTGTGGTCACCAGCAGGACCACCAGCCACACCACCGGGATTTGACCCCACTATGCCCCTCCTCCAGAGACTGAGCATCTCATCAGGCCCCTTCTACCAGAGGCACCAGCCGGACTTGACTCCACCTCCTCCTCCCCTCAGCAGTGCATCAGGCTGGCCACCACCACCACCAAGCCCACCAACACCACCACCCTTATTTCCCTATGCCCCTCCACACTGGGACACCACCACCACCACCTCCATCCCCAACATGAGGCCAGGCTGCCCAAGTGGAGATGCTGGCCCCCCTGCGGCAGCAGATGGAGTGTCTATGGGGTATCCAGGCCAATATCTTCTCCAATCATGCGGAGGTCATGCTCAGCCTGGCCAGGCACAATAGGGAAGGGAGTAGGTACCACCTAATGACAGAATCCTAACTGGCAAGGCTGCTCAGGATAGGGGTGGACGAGAGCGCATTCCAGCAAGTGACTGCAGAAGGCATGCGGCACACATCCCCGTTCACCCTCAGCCCAGCCCCTCCTCTCCTCCTCCTATGCCTCCACCACCGCCACTGCAGGTTGCGCTGCATCCCAGAGGGATGCCTCCCCCTGACAACCCCCCCCCCCCCACACCCTCACTAGGGAGACGGCGGTTGGCCATAGGGGATTGGCTAGGCAGAGGAGGACCTAGGGGCAGTGCAGATGTCTGTGCCTTCTCAACAGCAATCTTCCGTGACAATCTATTGGACCAAATGTTAACGTAATCTAGCCTGGTTACAGAGTCTTGCATCTTGGCCTATGTGATGGTGATATTTTGTATGCAGATGGCTACCTCCCCTCACATAGTCCATGATCCTCTTCTCTGTGGACACGTAGGGTTCTGTTTAACATGTCACCAATTGATGGTCACCAATGAATGCTGTTGAGGAGAGATGCTGCAGTCCCTATATTTTTAAGGCCTTATTTTGTAGTTTTTTTTTGGATACAATTCAGGTCCATGAAGGCATCTCCTGCATCTGCAAACATTGTGAAGGAAATGTATGAGGTTTAAGGTTTTCACAGTGCCTCTCAGGTAGACATTCCTTCAATGACAGCCCCCCCCCCCCCCTTAACATGTAGCTCCCACAATATTAGAGCTATCATATAGCCAGATATCTAAGACATGCTTGTTGTTAGCTTAAATGTAGACTAATACCGCTATGGCGGAGGAATTGCAAAGTCTCACAATGGCATGTTATTGACAGCCAGCATTAATATATGCGCTAGTGAAGCATGTGATCCTGACCTCAATATCAGTCTGAGAACAGATCCTTGGGTCTGATGTAACTAACATTTAATCTGGCTGCTGACCTTTGTGTCCTTTCCGTATTAATGGGTATTTTCTCCTATTGCTGATATCATGGTTATCCTTAGCAGTATAGCTGATGGATGCGATATCAATGTTGATGAACAATATCAAATTGCAAAGGTGATAGTACACCTCGACCACTGACGTTGGTCACAGCTAAGCATTTATTGTGAGATGGCCAGTGAGTTCTCCAGAGAACTAGCTGATAGTTAGTAATGTTTGTAGATGGGAATCAGGTGAGTTGTTATATTGGCACAGTTACAGTATTTAGCACTGTACTGTACATTTCTGATTGTGCTCTGTGTATGAAATAAAGTTTTCTTATACCGTTCTCACTGTGTCAGTGTGTTGTCAATAGTTGGGGTTTTTGGACATCTACATACATCACATTTGTGTCCTATATCTGTAAACTAATGAGCCATAGTTACTATGCAATAGATTAATACATAACATAACAAGAACAATAATAATAATAATAATATCATTAGAAATCATATATAATAATAATATAAATGGGTTAATACACATGCAAAGTCTAATTAAATAATGAGTATCAAAATTCCCCTTAAGGCCTGATAATAATATGACAGGTGATAATGTAAATTTATTGATAGAAAAACATTTAATGGGATGTCACCAAATGATAATGGGTATACATCTTGGCACATGGCCACCAGCAATGGCGTGGGAGTTTCCAGGATAGGCGTAGCAGAGATGGAGGTGAGTTGGTTGTTGATCCACGTGCCTTTGCACAGCCACCATGTGTTTTTGCGGCCATTCCTGATGGGTTAGAGTAAATTAGTGTGGTGTATGTTCCCCTTCAGGAATGTTAAGTGGTGGTGAGGGGGCTTGTGTACCTGAATGAAGCTGTGAGATATACCATGTAGGGCCACAGTAGGTGTGCAGGTCAAAGCAGAGAGGTTAGACAAATCACAGTCCACTAGAGAAGGAACTGGCAACCCACTGCTGCAGTCCATAGGGTCACAGAGAGTCAGACACAACTGACTAAACAACTATATGTAAAATGTTCCCCTGGTACCATGTGGCGGTGTCATTTGGCCACTATTTGTTGTCCCAATGTAGATGTGATGAGTGAAATGTATATAAGATGATATTTGTATTTTTAAAGACCACATTATAGCCTCTGTGAGTGAGAAAGGGTTAATATGTCAGTCATTTGCATGTATTTGTGTTGCAATTTAATGAGGTAGTGCGTCTTTAATAACTCTCAGTATGTTGCAACATGGCTTTTCATATTGGCACATGCATGACCATTACAACCTATTGGGAAAATAACATTTTATTTTTTGCAATATTTGATATTTGGGAGTTGTGTATGTAATTGTAATGCCTTCCATTGCTTTCCCCATATTTTAAAGAGCATTGGTGTATTTATATTGTCATTTGCAGTATTCCTAACTAGTCTGTAAACCCTTTGCGGGTCCTATTTGGAACCCGTAAGCTTTGGGCCGCCATTTGGCATTTGCAGGCTTGAGTGCGGGTGTGGTGTTTGTGCGATTTTTGCAATTAAATAGTGATTTGCGATTTTAGCGATCAGAAGTCTTGTGGCCGCGAAAGATCAAAGGCTTCAGGAGGTTGTAAGTTTCTGGTTGAACCATCGCAGTTTTCAAGGCCATAACCCGTAACCCGTTCGGAGGCTGCAAAAAAAGACAATTAAATAGCAAATTAACTTGCAGCCTTACTTACGGGCTACAGTAACATGCGATAGCTCAATGCGATAGCTCAATTCAGTCTGTCTTTCCCCTATCTGTAATGTATCTCTCTCTATCTCCCTCCCTCTATTCTTTACCTATTTAGTGTGTCTCTTTTTTTGCACCACCAGGTGGTGCTGTGACACAGTGCTCAACCCCACTGACCGGATGTGGTCCCGAAATAGCAAAGGACCCTGAAATGTTTGGTAACAGTACAATTATAATTTGTCAAAATGTATCAAGGAGAGGATGTATTTCTGTGCTCAAGCATTTTTACTTGAATTTCGATTTATGGTCCTTTAAGGATCTTTAGTTCTAAGGAGTGTAGCAGCATTATCTAGCTGGCTGCAAAGCTGAGCCTGCTCACATAGGGCCTCATTCAAATGCGATTTGGCCTACTGAATAGGACTCCATATAAGCACGGAGCATATTTTTTTACTGAAGTTTTTAGTTAGTGAAGACCTTGCTTTTAGATAGAAGTTCACTAACTAAAAACTTCTGTAAAAAAAAAACATGCTCTGTGCTTATATAGAGCCCTATTCAATTGGCCAAATCACATTTGAATGAGGCCCATAGAGGGCTCATTTTTACAAAATCAAACCCTGAGAAGCCTAGCTCAATTCTGGGGGTGTATACATCACCGTATACAGTTTTTTTAAAAAACAAAGCTTTTGTGAATGACAAGCATTCCATTAGACAGATTATAATGAAATGGGAAAAAAACAACAAGAGAAACACAAAAGGTAGGGGACACCATGATTTTGCACTTAAATATATTAAAACAGTCTTAGCATTTGTGGTTTACATATAGCTGTTTGCAGGAAGTGCAGTGTCTTGAGCATGGGAATAACAAAGTACCTCTCTGAATTGGCTGCTTATAAATATACTTCCTCTCTTTCTTACAAAGCAAGTTGGAAGGTGTAGTATTAACTACATACAAAACAACAACAACCACTTCCACTATTTTCCCTGCTTGACCCTCAGATCAGTGTTCTATGGAGTTAACAGATCTGAGATTTTCTATGTGAACCAGTGATACCCAGTGAAGTAATTACAAAACATATTATCTATGTATGTATTTTGTGTTTAAAACAAATACAATTATTTAAATAAATAAAATGGACTGCACATTTACCTCACCCTTGTGACTGTAAGCAACATAGCAGTTATTACCAAGCTGAATTAAAGAGCAGACTCTGCGAATGGTGAAATACTACATAGTAATTGAGGTTAAAAAAATACTTTTAGGCCCTCAAGTCCAACCTTTTTCTCTGTAATATGTGAATTCATTTTTAATAGATCCAAAGGAAGGCAAACAGAAAAAAGTCCTATTGAAACATTGGCGAGTGTCTCATAACTAAAAATAAAATAAAATACCTTCCTGACCCCTTTTCTGGCAATCTGATTCCTCCCTGGATCAATACTCCTTATCCAGGATAAGAATGAATTATTCAAAAATATATCCAACCACTTTTTAAAGTTATCTATCAAATCTGCTTTCAAAACCTTCTTTGGTAGAGAATCCCCCTGTTTAACCAGCCTTACTGTGAGCAACCTGTTTCTTTTTTTAACATGGAACCTTTTTCCTTCTAACCTCAAATAATGTCCTCCTCTCAGTTGAACCTCTTGGCACAAAATGTTTACTTAACAAAGCCTTATATTGTCCTTGAATGTATTTAAGTAATAATATCCCCTTTTAGATCATTTTTTTTCTAGAGAATATATGTTTGGTTAGTCCTTCTTCAAAGCTTAGTTCATCCTTCTCTGTACTTTTTTCAGTTCCAAAATATTCTTTTTTGAAGTGGTGCCCAAATTTAAACTCCATATTCCAAATGAGGGCGTACTAGGGATTTGTATAGTGGCAGAATTATATTTGCTTTACTTGCTTCTATACCCGTCTTAATACATGCTAATATTTCACTTGCCTTTGCAGATGCTGCTTGGCATTGACCAATGTTATGCATTTGGTTGTCCACAAGCACTCTCAAACCCATATCAATATTTGATACCCATAGATTTAGCCCATTAAGATTATAAATTGCATGGCTATTGTTCCTTCCTAAATGCATAACTTTACATTTATTCATATTAAAACTCATCTGTCATTTAGCTGCCAATTTCTTTAATTTATGCAATTCCCTTTAGAGGGAAAATTCATAATTTTCAGATTTAATTACCTTGCACAATTTAGTGTCATCAGCAACAATGGAGACAATAGTTTCCAGTCCTACTTCTAAGTCATTAATGCATATGTTAAAAAGGAGAGGACCTAATACTGATACCAGGAGATCCCCACTTACCCCACTTATTAGTCCAACCCTTTGCTTCCTGTGTTTTTGTCAGCTCTCAATCCGTGAGCAGATATTTACTGCAATTTCTATATCCCTTATAACTTATTCAGCTCAGCTCATCTACAGTGGATATAAAAAGTCTACACACCCCTGTTAAAATGTCAGGTTTCTGTGCTGTAAAAAATGAGACAAAGATAAATAATTTCAGAACTTTTTCCACCTTTAATGTGACCTATAAACTGTACAACTCAATTGAAAAACAAACTGAAATCTTTTTTAGGTGGAGGGAAGAAAAATAAAAAAGAAAAATAATGTGGTTGCATAAGTCTGCACACCGTCTTATAACTGGGGATGTAGCTGTGTTCAGAATTAAGCAATCACATTCCAAATGGTGTTAAATATGAATCAGCATACACCTGCCATCATTTAAAGTGCCTCTGATTAACCCCAAATAAAGTTCAGCTGCTCTAGTTGGTCTTTCCTGAAATTTTCTTAGTCGCATCCCACAGCAAAAGCCATGGTCCGCAGAGAGCTTCCAAAGCATCAGAGGGATCTCATTGTTAAAAGGTATCAGTCAGGAGAAGAGTACAAAAGAATTTCCAAGGCATTAGATATACCATGGAACACAGTGAAGACAGACATAATCAAGTGGAGAAAATATGGCACAACAGTGACATTACCAAGAACTGGAGCTCACTCCAAAATTGCTAAAAAGACAAGAAGAAAACTGGTCTGGGAGGCTACTAAGAGGCCTACAGCAACAAAAAAGGAGCTGCAGGAATATCTGGCAAGTACTGGCTGTGTGGTACATGTGACAACAATCTCCCGTATTCTTCATATGTCTGGACTATGGGGTAGAGTGGCAAGACAAAAGCCTTTTCTTAAGAAGAAAAACATCCAAGCCAGGCTACATTTTGCAAAAACATATCTGAAGTCTCCCAAAAGCATGTGGGAAAAGTTGTTATGATCTGATGAAACCAAGGTTGACCTTTTTGGCAATAATTCCAAAAGATATGTTTGGCGCAAAAACAACACTGCACATCACCAAAAGAACACCATACCCACAGTGAAGCATTGTGGTGGCAGCATCATGCTTTGGGGCTGTTTTTCTTCAGCTGGAACTGGGGCCTTAGTTAAGATAGATGGAATTCTGAACAGTTCCAAACACCAGTCAATATTGGCAAAAAACCTTCAGGCTTCTGCTAGAAAGCTGAACATGAAGAGGAATTTCATCTTTCAGCATGACAACGACCCAAAGCATACATCCAAATTAACAAAGGAATGGCTTCACCAGAAGAAGATTATGGCCCAGCCAGAGCCCAGACCTGAATCCAATTGAAAATCTGTGTGATGATCTGAAGAGGGCTGTGCACAGGATATGCCCTCGCAATCTGACAGATTTGGAGTGTTTTTGCAAAGAAGAGTGGGCAAATCTTGCCAAGTTAAAATGTGCCATTCTGATAGACTCATACCCAAAAAGACTGAGTGCTGTAATAAAATCAAAAGGTGCTTCAACAAAGTATTAGTTTAAGGGTGTGCATACTTATGCAACCATATTATTTTATTTTTATATTTTTTCTTCCCTCTGCCTAAAAGATTTCAATTTGTTTTTCAATTGAGAAATTAAAGGACAAGGTGTAAAAAAGGTACTGGGTACAAGAGGGGTGCTACTAAGGATAAAAATATGAATAGAAAGCTCAAAGATAAAAAGTATCCTTTAAATTATTATAGTGCACACCCTCAAGAAAATGGGCAATATAGAAAAACTCAAAAATTAAAACTTAACGTTTATTATTACCATATAAAATACTTGAATAAAAAAACTTTATTCCCTGACATATAATTTGGGAAGTGGATAGGGGTGACCCTATTATGAAAAATCAATATTTAAAATTCCTATTATAGGATCCTCTATTCAATTTCTCCTTGAGATGAGTGAAATAAATAACTCAATATAAAGTGACCAGTAAGTGTAATATATGATAATAAATGACCATAAATATCATTCTGAAATCAGAATAAAGTTCTAAGTACTACCATATATAATGTATAATCTTAAGAGGTATAAAGTGCCAGTGCTTAGAATAGCAATGAGGAGATCCTATACATACATTAATAAGATGTGTAATACACTTCAATAAAGGGTTATACTATTGTAATGACTTCCTCTTAATAAACTGAGCCTTGGTGCCTACTGTCTAATATCTGTTATCGTTTGTCCAGTTTGATTATTATAGAGCTACCAAAGCTAGTCAATTTGATTTTGGAATTGTGATAACGTTAGAAGGAATAGGAGGTAAGTCTATATTGTTTGAGCGCCAAGGCTACTAGCTAGCCGTGCGTTGCCTATGCGTCTGCGTATGACGTCATAGGTCGGCGTCGCGGACTGGCTTAGCGTGCAACTCGACTCACGTTTCCAGTAATTTCACCAGGGGTTACCGGGGTTAGGCCAGAGAGGATATTTAAACACCTTCAGTTGCCATGGCAACTGGTGGAAGTGTAAATATTGATAAAACCAAATAGTGACATGATAAAACTTGTACTCATCTCAAGGAGAAATTGAATAGAGGATCCATAATAGGGTCACCCCTATCCACTTCCCAAATTATATGTCAGAGAATCAAGTTTTTTATTCAAGTATTTTATATGTTAATTATAAACGTTAAGTTTTAATGTTTGCGTTTTTCTATATTGCCCATTTGGCTGAGGGTGTGCACTATAATAATTTAAAGGATACTTTCTTTCTTTGAGCTTTCTGTTTTTCAATTGAGTTGTACAGTTTATAGGTTGCATTAAAGGTGGAAAAAGTTCTGAAATGATTTATCTTTGTCTCACTTTTTTACAGCACAGAAACCTGACATTTTAACAGGGGTGTGTAGACTTTTTATATCCACTGTACCTTTTCCTGGTCACTATTTATGAACTGCCCTGTTTCACATTGTAATATAATGCTTTCCTGGTCACTGTTTATGAATTAACATTAACATTGTACTCGTGCAAAGCAATCTCTGTTCCTTCTTTCTTGTATAATTTAAATGCCTGCTTTTTTATTCCGTATCTTGATCTTTAAATCATTGTTAAGCCACATTCGATGTGATTTACTCCTTTTATTTTTATTCCCACAAGTATGTATATTTAGTAGGGATTAGAATGTTCAGGATTTTATGTTCATTATTTTTACCTGTCAGTTCTTTGTCACAGTCTATCAGCCTCATTAAATTAGACCTCGTAGTTCCTCAGACCTTGCAAAAGTCATCTTAGTGCTGTTTGCAAGGGCCGATTCCTCAGTATGTTCCTTGCAGCCTACTTTGCGAGAGGACACCCACTTCGGCCGAGAATAGGCTCCAAAGAGAGCTACGTAGAACACGCACACATAAATCTATGGGATGAACATCGTACCTCGGAAGAATCCCTACGAGCAAAAAAAAGTGCCCACAAGGGATACTAAAGCTAGTAGGTGCTGCATCACTGCAGCCCGACTCCCGAAGCCTCCCCATGTTAACCCTTGCAGCGGGATCAATCATGACCCCCGTTGCATTTAATAATTTAAAAATTCCTGCCGCGGGTCCTTAAAGGGCCTGCGGCACACCATTAGTTAATTTCCGACCACGGGGGTACTGTAAGTACCCCCGCGGCACCTAACATTAACCCCCCTCTATGCTAGGGGTACCCCTTCCGGACCCCCACAGTGTCCCCATATTAACCCTTGCAGCAGGGGTCCTGATCGGTCCCTATCCGACCCCGCTGCATTTAAAAATTCAAGCCGTGTGGGCCCTTAAAGGACTGTAAAGGTCTTGCAAGGACCCGTGCTAAATAAAATATTAACCCCTGCCGCGGGGGGACTATAAGAACCGCCCCAGGCAGCTAAACTACCCTACCTTACTAACCCTTACACCCTAATAAAATCCTTATTAAGCCACTTAATTACAGAAAATAATAAAACCTAGAATTACAGAAAATAAAAAGGACATTACCAAAATAAAAAAAGGACATAACCAATATTAAAAAAATCTACTGTACCACAAATAAAAAAACCTACCCTACCACATATAAAGAAAGCTAAGTTATCAAAAATAAAAAAGCTAAATTACCACAAAAAACAACATACATTACAGACAATAAAACATACAATAATAAATATGACACACAATAAAACATTCTATTTAACCCCTAAATACATTTAATATAACCTAACTACATAAATTAACCCCCTAAATACATTCTAAATAACCTACCTAGATACTTTAACCCCTAAATACACTCTAAACAACCTAACTACATACATTAACACCCTAAACACATTCTATAAAACCTAGCTACACACATTAAAAAAAACTAAATCTAACCTAAAATAGAATAAATAAGACCACTTGTAAGGGTGTAACCACTTGGCCAGATTTCCCTTCAGCGATGACAGTGTTCCTACCACAGGTCACACCACTAGTCACACCACTAGGAAAAAAAAGAAAGCTAAAATGAGTCCAAAATAAACACAACATAGAAAAAATAAACATTCTAAATATTAAACTTACCTTTCCGCCATGCCCCCGTCCTTCCTGTAGTCTTCTCTGGCTGGGCCCCTGGAATAAACGAAACATAACATAAGTATACAAATACACACAACATAACACAATAAACATTCTAAATATAAAACTTACCTTGGCGCAATGTCCCCATCCTCCTCCTCTTCTTCCCCGACGCTAATGAGACTTCTAGCGCTGCTTCTGGTAGAAAAAACGAAATGGTGCCTTCTAATAGGCTGAAATGGCTGTCAATCAAATGTCAGCCAATCAGAAAGCACCAAGGAGTGAGCCAGTCAGAATGGGATACACCCCTATATCCCATTCTGATTGTCTGATGGACCTGTCAATCTTTTTTTAAACCAATCAGAATGCACTATTGCCTTCAGCCAATCAGAATGGGATACACCCCATGGAGTATATACCATTGTGATTGGCTGAAGGCATTTGCTCCTTCTGATTGGCTGCAATCTGATTGACAGTGACAACAGCCAATCAGAGGCATTCCTGCAGTCTACAGCAGTAGAGAATTGGGGTGTATGTGGCCACACGCCTCTGGGTCATGACATTGACCTGTCAAAATTAAGAGTTTTTGTTGTCCCCTTACAATTTGTTTTTTTTAATTCAATCTCAAATGAGACTGTGTTGTGATCACCGTTTCCCAAAGGTTCCCCTGTTGAAACATTTTATATTATATCAATATTATTTCTGATGACTAAATCCAAGATAGCCTAATTTCTTGTAGGTTCTTGTATAACCTAGGCCAGATAATGATCTCTGAGTATACAACCTGCTCCCCTTAGATGAATGGCTGGTTTCAGTCATCCAGTTTATTTAAGAGTAGTTACAATTTCCCATTATCAGAACTTGACTATGCTTAGCGGGATTTCCAATCTGTGACATTAATTGCAGTTCCTCACTTTCAATCATATTTGGGGGTTTATAGCATATTTCTACCAATATTGTTTTAGAACTTTTTCAACCACTATTTAACTTAACCCACAAGGATTCAGCATCATTGCTAGTTCCACCACAAAATTTCATCTCTGACTATAGGCTTCAGATCAGGCTTAAAGGACCAAATTAAAAGTCTAGTCATGAGAGTAATGCCACCATGCCTATCGAGTCCATTCACTCATTTACTGCTAATAATTCCCAACACCCATTTTCCCTAGCAAGCTTCTTGCATTAGCAAGCATGCATTTTAGGTTGCTATAACTCTGCAGCTTTGAAGTGCTTGCCACTGTATTTGAGTTACTTAGCAATACTTTCTTGTTGACTATACTAACTCCCCTGCTTCTCCCCCATAAGTAGTTAATTCATTCCTTACTCCATGTACACTTTCCCCCACATTACTTTAATCTAGTCCCTCCCCCCACCTACTAGTTTAAAGACTACCCCAGCCTATCTACCATCCTTGGAGGTCCTTGCCTTAAGCTTATTTCCTAGTTCAATATAAACATTCTTTTGGACACCCCATCTTCCACTTACTTTGTCCTTGTACCAGGAGCGCTAGTACGTTTTTTTATAGACCCTCCCAATAATTTATCTACCAGATACACAACATGCTGAACTTGAGCTTGATTGCTGGAATCTGGGTGGAAAATCATCCTAGCTACCTTCTTAATAATAGAGTGCTCTACCACCAAAATCTGGCTGTTAATCTTCCTTTGATGCCCTTTCCAGTAGAATTTTTCTCCCAGCTGTTAGAACTCTATTTGGCATTGCCATTGCTGAATGGACTTCCCCAACAGTTTCACTCAATCTGGCAAATACCTTGGTTCTTATCAACTTTGAACTGGCCTGTCTTCTCTGATACCCCTTGTAACTGTAACCTATTTACCTTCCTGGACATCCTCACTAGCCCCAACTCCACCCTCAATGCTAGGTCCAGCTAAACTGTGCTCAGTGAGCCCCAACCCCCTTTCCAGTGGAGCAATGTCACTAAGTGTTGAAAATCTCCTCTCAAATACTCTAATATAAGCTTCAAGACATGCTCATATCTGTAATAGAGGTATGGTCCCTGAGAACTAGCAGTGCATACACGTGTCAGGTTGTACACTGAGCGAGGTTGTCACTGGACAGACTCATATTTACAAAAATACAGTTAGAAAACAAATCAATATATTTGTATAAAGAGTATTTTTGTATACCTTAATCAACAAAATTCTACTATTCTACTATATACTGCAAAAAATAAATAATTAGAACACAAATGAAGATATATGTGTAAAGGTGTATATATATATATAAAGATGGACAGGTTTATCTATCTATCTAGGTAGATATATGTGTAAATGTGCATATATATATATATATATATATATATATATACTGTGTATATATATATATATATATATATATACTGTATATATATATATATATATATATATATATCACATATATAGTTGTGAGCGTACGAGTTGTTGCTAACGCTGCGGGCTCGCGTAGCGAGCCGCGGCCCTCGCGTAGCGAGGGCCGCGGCTCGCGCGAAGCGAGGGCACTGCCCGAGGGTCTCAGTTGCTGGCATGGAGCGCCGTAGGCGCTCCATGCCAGCACCTGAGGACCTCGCAAAGCGAGGGCCGCAGTTGCTGGCATGGAGCGCCGAAGGCGCTCCTTGCCAGCAACTGCGACCCTCGCAAACTTCACGTCGCAACCCAAACAGTACGACACACACATTACGACACTCGCAAACAACATACGACACACGTTCACACACATTACGGACTCGCAACACTCGGACGCAACTCGCGAACATTACAAAATGTCAAACACAATACATACACACACCACATACATAAAAAACTTACCTACACCAAGAGGGAGCACCCAGCACCTCAAAAATACAACTTACACCTCGATTTTACTTCAAATAAAACAGTTTAGAGACTAAAAAAAAAACGAAGCGAGAGAAAAAATGGCCGCCGAACAAAACGAAAACGAGGCTACAGCACTCTAAACTCGCAAAACACCACAAGAAACTCGCAAAACACCACAAAACACCTACGTATAACACACATTACTCGCCATTTCTCGCCAATGCGGAAGTACACGACTACGCTAACGGTTTGGTCTCGCGCACGCACAGTGTTACACTGCACACATTCAGCACGCTTACACAGCAGATCCACACCACTAATGCTGCAGCAACATCAAAACACATTCACAGCTCTTCCACACAATGCTTTAAAATAGGTAAAGTATATTCATTTATTAATGTATTATATATTTCATTATTACACACTAAACAGCATTAGCTACCTTACAATTTCATTGCCGTCATTTTTTGACGGGCAATTCGCTAGTATATATATATATATAAACAGTGAGGAAAAAAAGTATTTGAATGTTTTTCAACTGACAAGGAGATGATCAGTCCCTATTTATAATGGTAGTTGTAGCGAGAGACAGAATAACAAGAAAACAAACAAACACGAAAAACATGTAAAAAAAAATGATAAATTGATTTGCAGGTCAATGAGTGAAATACGTTTTTGATCCCCTATCAAGATTTCTGGCTTCCAGGTGTCTTTTATACAGGTAACCTATATATATTTACCTGTATAAAACACACCTGTCCACAAAAGCAATGAATCAGATTCCAAACTCTCCACCATGGCCAAGATCAAAGAGCTGTCAAAGGATGTCAGGACAAAATTGTAGACCTACACAAGGCTGTAATGGGCTGCAAGACCAGCGCCAAGAGTTGGTGCGATTTTTCGCAAATGGAAGAAACACAAAATAACTGCCAGTCTCCCTCAGTCTGGTACTCCATGCAAGATCTCACCTTGTGAAGTTTCAATGATCATGAGAACGGTGAGGAATCAGCCCAGAAGCAATGCCCGCAATGTCCCGCGGCTCAAAAAAGCACATGCACAGGCATGTTTTGAAGTTTGCCAATTAGCATCTGAATGATGTAAGATGGGTGTAAGATGAGACCAAAATGGAGCTCTTTGGCATCAACTCAACTCGCTGTGTTTGGAGGAGGATGAATGCTGCCTATGACCCCAATAACACCATCCCTACAACAAACATGGAAGTGGAAACATTATGCTTTGGAGGTGGAAACATTCTGCTGAGGGGACAGGACAACTGCATCACATAAAAGGGACAATGGACGGGGCCATGTATCATCAAATCTTGGTTGAGAACCTCCTTCCCTCAGGCTGGGCATTAAAAATTGGTCGTGGATGGGTATTCCAGCATCACAATAACCCAAAAACACACAGCCAAGGTAACAAAGGAGTGGCTCAAAAATAAGGACATTAAGGTCCTGGAGTGGCCTAGCCAGTCTCCAGACCTTAGAAAATCTGTGGAGGGAGCTGAAGGTTCGAGTTGCCAAACATCAGCCTCAAAACCTTAATGACTTGGAGAGGAGCTGCAAAGAGGAGTGGGACAAAATCCCTCCTGAGATGTGTGCAACTCTGTTTGCCAACTACAAGAAATGTCATACCTCTGTGATTGCCAACCAGGGTTTTGCCACCAAGCTCTAAGTGGAAGGTGTCAAATACTTATTTCACTCATTGACCTGCAAATCAATTTGTAACTTTCTTGACATGTGTTTTTCTTGTTTTTTTTTATTATCCTGTCTCAAACTCTAACTTGTATGTATGTATATATATATATATATATATATATTTAGTGCCTTGCAAAAGTATTGACCCCCTTCCGCATATTTCGTGTTTTGTTGCTTCACAACCTGAAATTAATTTGTTTGAGGATTTGCATCATTTAATTTACAGAACATGCCCACAACTTTGAAGATGTTTTTTTTTTTTTTTTTTTTTGTAAGGCAAACAACAAATAGGACAAAATAACAGAAAAAGCCAATGTGCACAAATATTCACCCCACTCAAGTCAATACTTTGTAGAGACACCTTGCCACATCTTAGCACTGGGATTTTTGACCATTTCTCCTTGCAAAACTGCTCCAGCTCCTTCAAGTTGGATGGTTTGCGCTTGTGAACAGCAATGTTTAAGTATGACCACAGATTTTCTATTGGATTAAAGTCTGGGCTTTGACTAGGCCTTTACAACACATTTACATGTTTGCCATTAAACCACTCAAGTGTTGCTTTAGCAGTGTGTTTGGGGTCATTGTCCTGCTGGAAGGTGAACCTCAAATTAGAGTACAGAGTGGTACAGGTTTTGCTCAAGAATATCCCTGTATTTAGCACCATCCAGCTTTCCCTCAACTCTGACCAGTTTCCCAGTCCCGGCTGCTGAAAAACATCCCCACAGCATTATGCTGCCACCACCATGTTTCACTGTGGCGATGGTGTTATTTGGGTCATGTGATGTGTTGGGTTTGCACCAGACATAGCGTTTTCTTTGATGGCCGGAAAGTTCAATTTTAGTCTCATCAGACCAGAGCACCTTCCTCCATACATTTTGGGAGTCTCCCACATGACTTTTCGCAAACTTAAAACGTTTTGTTTTTTGCTGAAAGTAATGGCTTTTTTTTTTCTAATCCATCACATAAAATTCCGATTAACAAAACAATGAACTTAAAATTAAGGCTGTAATGTAACAAAATAGGTAAGGGGGGGTGACTACTTTTGAAATCACTGTATGTATATGAGAGAGAGAGCGAGAGCGTGGAATAATCAAAGTAATGCAGTATAAAGTAATAGTTTTCATGAGCGCACCTTTCTTTTTCAAGTCCGAAGCATCTCTAAATATATAGCAATAATATACTGTAGATAGATAAAACTGCCTATCTTTATGTATACCTATCTCTTAGCACTTTTTTTCCAGGATCCCAAGCAACATATTTTCACTGCACTCAGGGCAGTGATATATATATACATACCAATGTCATGCAATTTGGTCTAGGATAATAATTGTTATTGGGTTCACCATCAATTTATAGATAAGTATATGAATTATACAAGACAACATTTATTAAAATAGGAAACCAAGAAAAATCAACTGTATATATCAAAACACGTGAAACAACCTATGTATCAAATAGATCACAATAGAAATTAGTGAGAAGTATATAAACAAATCAAACCTGGTTTACAATCAAATATCCATTCAACAGAGTATATTTGGTATTAGCATTCAGTGATATGGCATATTCATAAATAAATAATCAATGTACTCTATGACAATAGAGAACAGTAAAATCAAGTAAAAAAACCCTCATAGCAACCATAATAAAATATACAGAAGTGATATTAAACCACTAGATATAATATAAGAAGACAATGAATATAGGTTTTAAATTATCATGATAAAGGATTTCATAATCGAATTGATTAAACTTAATTTATTAAAGCAATCAGTCTGTTTTGGATAAAATGGGCACAAGGAGAAAAAGTCATGGATTGGTAATCATATCTAGATTATGATTTCCAATACCTTTTCTAAGGTTGTATGCACTTTATAAAATCTAACAGAAATTCTGTTATAAAATATAATAGAAATTACCGCTTTACAAAATATTTATATTTATTTATACTTACAGTGGTAAATAAAAGAACCAAGTAACCAAATCTTGACACATATACATATACACACACATATGCATTTCATAGTATAAACATAATTTGCATATGGAACTTTCCATGTCTGCTTAAAGTGACATAGCAGAGATTCAAAATGTCTTCTCTGCAACTGACTGCACAGAACAAAACTAGGCATACTTAGACCCAGGCTCCAGTGCCTCCCATTTGTAGAGGGAACCCCAGTGTTTATTTAATCTATTAGGGGGAACAGCTAATAGGTGAAGGAGGTCGTATACCTTACATTCATTTTATTATAGATTAACCACTTCCCTACCATGATCTCTGCAGATAAGGGTACAAATCTGGTAATAGCCTAGGGTCTTTACATGCACTTACTACTTTCTATCCTAAATGTGTACTCACTACTTTCTAGCCCTTGCAGTGTTTAAAAGTTAGAGTTTGAATTCTAGTGGACACACACTAGTGTCTTGTGGGTGTAATGTATTAGCTGTGTAGGATGTATTGTACATTGACCAGGGAGCATATCACACATAGCAGCACTAGCAAAGGGTTACACAATATGATATTTTTTATGTATAACATGTAATAGCAAGTTATTTTTTTACGTATGATTTTGTGTTTTTTTCAATTTTTTTGTGTGATTTTATATATGAGTTAGCAGTGGAATCTAATCAAGCTCTGTGTGTGGTGTGAGAATGCTCAGCTCCAAAGCTCATTTAGGTTTGTACAATCATTTCTGCAATTCTTGTTTTATTCTATGGTGATCATATAAACATGAAAGTGTTCTTCACTTTTACTTCCTCTATGTGCAGAGATGAGAGTACCAGATCATCTCATCCTCCTCCTGAAGAATCTGTATGTGGACCAAGAAAGAATTGTCAGAACCGAACATGGGACAACAGAATGGTTTTAAGATTGGAAAGGTGTGCAACAATGTTGTATATTGTCACCTTATTTATTCAACCTATGAGCACTATGAGTACATCATGTGTAAGGCCGTGCTGGATGAATCCAAAGCTGAAAGAAATATCAGCAACCTCAGATATGCAAATTATACTACTTTGATGGATGAAAGTGAGGAGGAACTTAAAGACCTACTGAGATGCTGCTCAACATTAAAAGACGAAGATCATGGCAAACAGCAATCTCAGTTCCTGGCAAATAGACGTGGAAGAAGTGGAGGCAGTCAAAGATTTAAATTTCCTGGGTTCCAAGACCTCTTCAGATGGTGATTGTAGCCATGAAATTAAAATATGTTTGCGTCTGGGGTGGAAAGCTATGGCAAGCTTGGACAAGTTAGTAAAGAAGTAAAGATATTAAACTATCAACAAAGGTCTGCATAGTTCGAACTTTGGTATTACCAGTAGTAACATACGGATGTGAGAGCTTGACCATAAAGAAGGCTGAGCACCGTAGAACTTCTCACCTTTGAAATGTGGTGTTGGTGAAGACTACTTAGAGTCCCTTGGACTGCAAGAAGATCCAATAAATCAGTACTTCAGGAAATCAAACCGAATTGTTCACTAGAAGGTATACTCTTGAGACTGAATATTTTGGCCATATCATGAGAAGACATGATTCCCTAGAGAAAACTGATGCTGGGAAAGATTGAAGGCACAAGAAGAAGGGGGCGACAACAATGTGCAATTGCAATTTTTTTAGAGAAGGAAAGAGTTCAGGACCTTTAAAACAATGTTATTTTTGCCAGGAACTGACTGTCAGCAGAAATTGTATGATATAGCTCTTAGATTATAGGGGCAAAAACATGTAGATTATAAACTACTTAGAGAGCAGAGAGCAGTTGTGCAGATGAGGTTATATTGTAATATCCAAGCCCCCCCCCCCCCCCAATATATGGACACCTATCAATGAATGACGGAAAATGCTGAGTTATATCTCCATGAAAAGAACATTCATTTTTGTTTGTAAAACCTGACAGAGGGCATTTTTATTGTACATTGTTTCTTTCAGCCAATGAGCAGTAAGTAGCAAAGGTCATTTCTTCAGGAGAAAAGTATCTAATTAACTCATGTGACCATAATATGAGTTGCGCAACCAGAAAAAATCAAATTAAATACAGCAATTTACGAAATAAAATTACAAAGCAACATACAACCATTAAAACACACATAATATGTGATAACATTACAATAATCACTAGTAATACACGCGATGTCAGCAGATCATGTCAGCATCTTTGTTTCTGTTTTTTGACAAAAAAATAAATTTCTTCCAGTTATCAACAAATCAAAGTTTTAGCCAGAGAATATTGTTTAAAAACACAGTTTACCTATATAATGGTCACTGATGCACCCCCATATTTCTCATTGTCCTGAGCACTACTGAAAGAACGTGATATATTAAAACTGAAACAAGCTTATAAAAGCCATTACCAAGGCAGCCGAATCAATGCTACCTAAGTTGAAGTCTTTCACTTCCTCTCAGTAGTGCTCAGAACAATAGTAAAGGTGGGGAAGGATACAGCAGTGCCACTAATGAGGTAAACTGTGTTTTAAATTATTATTTCTGGCTATAGACTTGTTTTGTTGCTGTTTGCAAGTGCATTATTAATGTTAATTATTAGCAAACTAAAAAATAGGTTTAACATGAAGAGTGTGTACACTTGCCCTTTAAAACTTTAATTCAACCCACTCCAGTATGTGAATACAAATTTGCCAGCTGTATGTGTGCTTAAGTGACAATACTGTAAAAGAATTGGGCAGTTTAAAGAAAATATGTCCAATGCTCACTCCACAAGGCTAAAATAATATATTCTAGCCAATTTCCTGGAACTTGATGCATATACAGAACGCAAAAATATGTTAACAATCTGACATGCAAAAAATATTTATCCATCTTTGTTAAACCATGACTTGCTGAACTGTAAAGTGAAGTCTGACATACCTAATCTTCTTGAAAACTCTGTTGCAGCAGAAGAAAAAGAGGGTGATGCAATATAAAGATTGTAGACCAGCCATTATCTATATGATCACACTATTGCCTGAATACAAGATCAGTCTAGTAAAAATACTTAGAATCTTTGAAGTCTATAAAGCAGACAGGCTGAAGTCCTCTGTACGAGTTAAAAGATGTACTGAAATATCCATTTTTTTCAATGTTAACATGAATTTAAGTGTTAATATTAATTATGTAAAAATGCTGTTGTTGCCTGATTTGTAGAGAATGAACAAATACAAAAAAAAATTATGAAAATCCCTGTGTCTTTCAGGACTTATGCATGAAAAACTATTTTAGTGGTGTGATGATCGGAGCTGGGAGGGGCTATTACTGCCCATGACCACCTGCTATAGACTACAGGTTAACTACTAACAAGGACCGTTTGGGTTCTTTGAAATCTTGGCACCAGCACGCTGATATCTGGCTTCTGTACCAGGCAGGATCTCCCTTCAAGAATCAGCACTTCCAGGAGTCCCAGTAACTTCCCTGTGGTAGTGTCCAGAGCAAGTTACTTGCAGGGTAAAGATAGGATCAGTATCGCAGCCACTAGGACCAAAATAAGATAGAGACACAATTTCTATATATCTCCAGAAGTGACTGGCTTCTTCTTTAATGGTTGCACACAAAAGAATCAACAACTAAAAAACTACATCCTTTACAACCCCCAAAGGGCAATAAAAACTAGTTTAAAACTTTATGGCTGCTCCTTTTATCATGGCTGAGGGACTAAGATGGGGGGGTAGGGAACATCTGGGAATTGCACCTCAGGGCCAAATATACACCAGGCTATCACATAACATTAACTATACTCACACATTAATTAATTTTAAACATGACACAGACCACAGTAATATTACATGGGGAATTACATACAGTATGCAGGATGAGGGAGGGGCATATGCCCTAAGAACACGAAGCATGCTGGCAATATATTTCCACTACCTATTTTCCAATGGGGAAATCTGTTCGTCTGTTCTCTATGGTAGCTCACTGGGCCAAATTCCAGGCCCTGGAAAGGGGTTAGTGACAGGTGGCCATTTTCCAAAATGGCAGTTTGCAGTGCTTGTGACCATAGCCTACAAAGCTTAAAATCATAATTTTGGTGCAAACAACACTTCTGCCACATTCAATGCTTTTACTTAAAAAATGCACAATTCCACCGAAAAGGGGATCTTAATTCTGAACTACTTAAAAGACATACAGTATGTAATAAATCAGTTAAACCACTAAGACTCAAGCGAGTCAATGTAGAGAACTGAAAAATCCAGCAGAACCCACAATTGCTTAACATTCTGAAGAAATATGTATAATGGAATGGATCACATTTTTATATTCAAAAATCATAAAAGGCAACCAAATTTTAAGAAAGACAATTTCTTACTTGGTTAGTAAAGTTTTAGAGGTATACATGTGCATATCTATGTTAATTATTATAGCAACAATTATAAACAATGGTTTAGGAATATTCTATTCTCACAATTTAAAGCATTAGAATTAATTGCTTCACATATGAAAGCTTTAATAATCAAGCAGACCTATTACAATCCAGAGTTTGAGATAGAAAGCTGGTCAGATAAATAGCTAGTCAGATAAATAGGACCATGCTATATGGATTGCATTGGAAACAGTTGTGTGAACTGAATGTATTTTAGAATTGTGTTGCAGTATTTAAAATCCAGGGCTGATGCCCATTTCTGTCTTAATTGTGTCTTATGAAAACTTTATAGATAGCAAAAAACATTAGTGATGAAATGCACAATGGATTAAGGACAGTGCAGAGCAAAGTACAATGCTAAAGTGACATCGTTATGATTGTGCAGTTATCAACCGTGAGGGGAATCTCTGATTAATTATCATAAATAGTCAGGCCTTCATTGTAATATTAACATAGGAAGGAATGCATTCACTTTTCATAGCTAGTAACAGTGAGCTGTAGACCATATTGTAGCAACTAGATGACAGTCTATATGTGGGTTAGAGCTGGTGATAATGAAGTAGAGAGGAAGGGAATGAGTTGTGTAGGGATAAAGAGGCTACAGCATAAAATGTATTTCTCTATTATATCCATTGATCTGTATATAGGAATTATATAGACAGATGCAGTCACTTTCATAGCTCCAGGTACCTTCCATCCCACACTAAACATGCCACCATCCATAGCTAAGCTATGAGGTACCACTGTATGTGTTCCAATATGGGGACCATGACAACCATTTAAAATCTATGTCTTTCAGGCTGAAGATTAAGGTGGGATGACTGAAAATGAGATTAAGCCCTAAATTGATATGGAAAAACTCAGAACAAGAATGATTCAGAGCATAGAAAGCATCATAGCACATAGAGGAAATCAGTGTGACAACTCTATGTGCCAGTGGTCACTATAGTTTAACATATTTATTAATGACGTAGAGGTGGGACTGAAAAGTAGTGTCTCCATTTTCGCAGATGACACAAAGTTGTGCAAGGTAATTAAATAAGATAATGATGTGATTTCCCTCCAAAGGGATTTACATAAAATTGAGGAATGGGCATCTAAATGGCAGATGAGATTTAATATGAATAAATGTAAAGCTATGCATCTGGGAAGGAAAAATAGCCATGCAATTTATAATCTTAATAAAGCAAATCTAGGGGTATTAGGTATTGAAAGGGATTTGGGACTGCCTGTGGACAACCACCTAGGTAATAGTGCTCAAAGCCAAGCAGCAGCTGCAAAGGCAAATAAAATATTAGCATGTATTAAGCAGGGTATAATTCTGCCACTATACAAATCTCTGGTATGCCCTCATTTGGAATATGGAGTACAATTTTGGGCACCACTTCATAAAAAGGATATTTTAGAGCTGGAAAAGGGAGGAGGGCAACAAAACTAATAAGGGGAATTGAGAGGCTAAGTTATGAAGAAAGACTAACCAAATTAAACTTATTTTCTCTAGAAAAAAGGCATCTAAGAAGAGATGTGATTACCTTATATAAATACATCCAGGGTCAGTATAAAGATTTGTCAAGGGAGCTTTTTTTGTCAAGGGAGCTTTCAACTGACAAGAGGACATCCCTTGAGGTTAGAAGTAAAAAGATTCCACAGAAAGAAAAGGGTTCTTCACAGTAAGGGTGTTTAATCTGTGGAATTCTCTACCAGAGGAGGTGGTGACAGCAGATTCAATAAATAACTTTAAAAGGGGACTGGATTTATTTCTAATTAAAAATGGAATTCAGGGTTATCCTGGATAATTAGAGAGAGAGTATTGATCCAGGGAAAAATCCGATCGCCAGTATCTGGGGTCAGGAAGGAAATAATTTGTTTTCCCTTTGAGACGATTGGCTAGGTTTCACTTTGGATTTTTTTTTCTGTTTGCCTTCCTCTGGATTAATTAATAATAAAAAAAAATAAAAAATTATTGATTAATATTTAATTAACAACTAATTAATAACTAATCTGCATATTGCAGATCAGAGGAGATCTTTAAAGGTTGAACTTGATGGACTGAAAGTCTTTTTTCAACCTTAATTACTATGTAACTATGTAAAGAAAGGGGAGGAGTGGAAGAGAATAAACTGACCAGAGAACATTTGCTTGAATGTGATGATATGAAGAAGTGAAAACTGAATGAAAGTGGGAGTAATCTGGTAGCACTAAAGCCAGGAAAAAGTGCATAGCACATTTCAGGTGGATAGGATGATGACTGATCAGTAAGTATAAGGATGTGTTATGGGCTGTTGTAGGATGTATTAACCAAGTTCATCAGAACTGAATGGAGGGCAATTTATCAGGAGTTTCCAAATGTCATTGTAAATGTCCTGAGTAGATATATTTTCCTGTTATTCACCACAGTTCAGATATTTTCTAAAATAATACCAGATGTTAAATAAAAATATATTTGCAGATACAATAACTTAACATAATTACTGTAATTAACATAACATTCTTTAATTAACATAATGGAGGAGGAGCCTGGCAAGGACAGTAACCTCATGCGTGTGAGACCCCCAGAAACCCATGACTCAGGCCATGCCGCAGCTAACCATGGACCTTTTCGGTAAGCGCCGAACCCTTCTAATCCCGCTGCTGTATACAGCCCGAGTTGGGCACTTGTCACGCTTTCGAGATGTATCAACGCAGCGCCATTAAATGACTGAAGGAATGCTATCCAGACCTTTGCGTCCGCCCTCATCGCTCCTGACACTTTCACAAAGTGATACGGCTGCTTTACCGCCGCCGTAGCCAGTGACAATCGCCTGCTGAACACCCTGCCCATTGGGATGATGCTGCACGCGAAGTTAAGCTTCCCCAGAATCGATTGAAGGCGCCTCAAGGTTACCCTCCATGCGCCCCCAAACGGCTGAGAGGTCCTCTCTAAGGTCTGCTACCTTCTCGTCGGGCAAGCTGCACTCCATTCTTTTGGAGTCAATCCTTATGCCCAGGAATGCCAACATTGTGGTGGGACCCTCTGTCTTCTTGTGCGCCAATGGAACCCTGAAGGTCTGGCATACACCCGTAAACGTCTCAAGAATAACACGTATCCTGGCCCACCAGCCCCATGAAGAGAAAATCATTGAGATAGTGGGTGATGCTGTGGTAACCCGCCGTAGTTCGGGCCACTTACTGAAGGAAAGTGCTAAATGTCTAAAAATACGCACACAAGATGAAGCAACCCATGAGCAAACAATTGTCCACGTAGTACTCTCTCTCCTGGAAACACCCCAGAAGCCGATGGCTACGTGGGTCAACGGGGAGCAACCGGAAAGCAGACTCAATATCCACCTTAGCTATCTTGGCACCGACGCCGGCTGCCTTAACAAGCCCCGTGGCACGGTCAAAAGACGCGTAGGACACGGTGGAGCATTCTTTACCAATTCCGTCGCTCACCGAGCCCCCCCCGAGGGAGGGACAGGTGCTGTATTAGACAAAATTTTCCAGGCTCTTTTTTTGGTACTATTCCCAACGGAGAAATTACCAAGTCTTGGATTGGGGGAAATGAGAATGGACCCGCCATTCTACCGAGCCCCACTTCCGCCCGAATTTCTTCCGAGGCCACACCAGGGAAATTACTAACCGACTTCAAATTCTTCGGACTCAAAGCGGATAAAAGGAGGGAAGACGGGATCTCAAAACCATCCCGAAAACCCTCCCTAAGCAGCGAAGCTGCTCTCGCCTTTCCCGGCAGTCTACTGTAGCGTTCTAGCCAAAGTAGCATTGTTACCAACCGGATAGGAGTCCTGCCTCTTTGGAGAGTACTCCCCCGCTCTTGCACCTTCCCTGCACCTACTGCACTTGGATAATGGGTGATCGCCACCGCAGCCCGAGCAGGAGTGCTCAAAACAACAGTTCGGGGCCCATTTGCAGCTGCCATCATTCAAGGAGTGGCAAATCCCGCAGCCAGGGGCCCCCAATGTGGCGAGGCTCCTTGCCCCACCTGCTTTCCCGTGAAAGGACTGCATGGCCCCCATCGAGGTCATTATGTTCTGCCAATAGGCTACCGTCTTGTCGATCCACGCCATGGCCGGCCTTGAAGCCATGTAGAGCCGAAACTCCTCGTCGTACCACCACCACGCCATCCCCCTGTAAGTCCGGTACGCATTCCTGATCTCCTCCAGGTATATCGAACAGTCTGGAGCACAGCTCCGGGTGCCGTTCACCTAGTACGCAGGCCATGATTGAGAAGGCCTGGAGCCAGTTGTCAAATGTACGGGGAATACTTACGATCATCCCCTTCCCTAGAGAATCGCTCCGGGGGATCTGCTAACCAGGATATGGGCAATAATGAGAACAGTTCAGCGAATTCCCTGCGCCAGATTTTTCTTTGACATCCTCCTCCACCGACCCGCCCGTCCCTACTAGAAAGCTGTTCTGAATGTAGGGAAATGGCGCCCCTTGGGGACCTGCCGGAAGGGTAGTAATGTTGATTACCGGAGAGGGTGGTTAACACGGAGGAGTGAGCCAGGTGCGCCCGGGCATTCCCAGATAGACTACCCACGCCCGGCTATTTCGTCGCTGATTGGGAGATCGTGGGCACACATAAGGGATTTTAGGGATGCAAGCAACTGGTGGTGCCATGGAATTAGGCCCCCCCACCTTGTATCGCTCCACCCCCAAAACCCTTGTACGCTCAGCTAACTCCCGTCTTGCAGGGGTAGCTGCCACCCTGGAACACTCTCGCCGCTCGGTCCGAACGGGGGTCCGTGCCCGCCTTGTCTTCCGAGGGCTCTTCTCTCTGTCGGCTCCTGAGCAGGCGCAGCTGCAACTGCCTGACCTCTCACTTTGGGACCTGGACCTGCCTCTGGATCTGGGAAGGCATGAGGAACAATTACTAGCTCTCCTATGCCTGTATCCCGCTGCCCCGGCAGTCCACTCGCACCCTGAGGAGTGCTCAGAAACCAAATCTAGGGCAACGGCAGGGCCAATGACGTAACTAAACCCGTCTTGCGCATCTGGATCCGTTGGCGTCCCCTTAGCTAGGGTATTGTCGTGACCGGTCAATCTAAGCTGTGGCCTATCTATTGGGGACTTCTGTAAAAGCCAAAGGACTTTACCTGCTCGTTGCTTTGCGAGCCCTGGTGGGGTGCGTCTGGCGTGCCGCACAGGCTGTGACTGGAACGTTGTCTATCATCACCTGACTGTCACCACTAGCCATCTCCTCGAGCACCTAATGTCTTTTTCCTCTCGTGGATCCCATGTCCTTGGCGGTCTCACCATTGGGGGAGCGTCGTTCCTGCAAAACACCTATGACAGCATCAGTGGGTGCAGCAGGGGGACTGCCGATGCCGAACAGTGACGAAGTGTGGGAGTCTTTTTAGGACTCCCTGGCTTTTTACTCTTAGCCCTAGAAACCCGGGACCAGGTCTGAACTAGGTTGTTAGCGGACTTTGGGGTCCGGTGCAGGCCTTGGGGCAAGACGCTAGGCGGTGACCGGACGGCTAGGCTCTCGCCTGCGCCTCCCTGTGGCTCTGACCTTTCTGCAGTGGGTGGGATGAGTTTCTGGCTCTCGGGGACCTCATCCGTGGCCCCTGCACTTTGGTTGTCCCTATTCCCGGAAATGCTGCTGTTGCGTGTCTCTGTGGGCCTATGGGGCCCATCTGGGCTAGTGACCTCCACCACGGGACTGAGGCTAGCAGCCACTTCAGACTGAGCCTGTGCCTCCGTGGAAAGGCCCTCACTCCCCAGATGTGCTGAAACCAATCTATCCTGGACCCACCTAACCCCATGACACAATGCTCTCGACCTAACCATGGCCCAAATGGCCTGACTCCCCAGGGTCCATTGAGCAAAGCCACACCAGCAGCCCCCAAGCACGCCAGACAAACTGACTACACACACACATTCACAGCACACCCAGAGGGACCCCCACTGCCCTATCACTGACAGGGTTAATGAATTCTGGGCAGACTATACTTGCAGGTACCAAGACACGGGAGCAGACCACGCTAGCTTCCAAATCCTGGCAATGGCCGGTGTAGAGTGAAGGAGGAAGCCCCCGAAATGGGCGGATGTCTCTCCCCCACTCTCTCAGCCAATCAGCCTGGGGCTGCCTCCGCGCGGCCAGATTTTTGCTTTCATTTAATGTTAATAACTCATCTAATATTTAGTTCAAAACAGATCCCGGATTTCAACAATAAGGCCAACTGGGGTGTTATATTTATTGTACACTCTAAACAGCTTGACTTGGTAATGAGCAAAATGTTTTTAGAACATTTAAAATAAATAAAGCTATTTAATTCAGCGTTAATGGTGGCAGGCATTTGCTGTTGTCTTTAGATACCTCAGAGGAATATGCAGCATTGAGTTCAGATAACTTCTCTATTCAGGTCTACTGATAGACTACCACTAGTACCCAGATTATGTGCTATTTTGATAATACTATACAGTTTTGATCCACAGATACAAGTGGTAAAAATGTTAATTTTGCAGAACGCACTCTTCCGTTTAGAAATATTGAGATAGCAGATGTATATATATAAAAAAAAAAATTGTGATAAAAGCTGCAGATAAAGACATGCTAAAACCTTGCAAGACAGAAAAACAGGAAATGTGTATCTTAAATTGCTTGTTTAAGATACAAATAACATTTTTTTTCCTAAATTGTGCTAGCCCTTATAATACTATATTTGATGTTGCAAAACCCCTTTTTTGTTAAAATAATTTGTTGTTTTACTACTTCTTATTATACTATAAGTATAAGCACTCCCTTGTAATCTGTATTCTCACCTGGTAAAGAATCGCTTGCCTAGTGTGACAAAACTGGCTAGGCATATAAGAATAGAAGTCATATATGTTAGCTGGGGCTAATAAACCTATATGGCCAGTCAATTCCTGAATGTTTCATAGCTTATATAATTCTAATTAAGCACTATTATGAGGTTATTTGAAACTGCTTAATGAGCATAAATGTGTTATTATTGTTTATTTGTAAAGCACCAGCATACTCCATAGCGCAATATATGGGCTACATTCAAGGCAAAACAATAGCAGTATTAACATGTTGCAATGGATGGAGGGCCCTGTCTTTGAGCTTAGGATCCAATGTGCAAAGTGCATCCCCATAACACAATGCAAGATTCAAAACTCGCAAAAGTACAATCTAACAGCCTTATTAAATTGCGATTCAGGAAATTTAAAAAGGCTCTATAAAAGCACATAGCATATTTTTTTACAGAAGTTTTTAGTTAGTGAACTTCTATCCAAAAGCAAGGTCTTCACTAACAACAATCTTCTGGAAAAAAATATACCATGTGCTTAAATAAAGCCCTTTTAAATTTACTGAATTGCAATTTAATAAGGCGGTAAATGTGCTTAAACTACCTCCTAACTTTATACAGCAGATACTTACTACTCCCTCAGGCTTTCCTCAAAGTGTCATGGCTCGCATAAACCAGCACACAGCATAATTCACATTAAAACCTATTTTAAAGCAATTTTAGAGTGCTTATTGATCAAAACCTTAATCAATTTGCTCATAACTTTGTACAACAGATACTTACTACTCCCTTAAGCATTCTTCAAAGCTTCAAGATAAGCAGGCTCTCAGAAAAATTCATATTAAGCTCTATTGTGAAGCTATCTTAACCTGCTTAAATGTGCCTAATGTATTTAATGTGAACATGCTTATTGTATTAAATATGTAGTCCAAAACTTTACAGTTTTCTCTATATTAAACACTCAATTCCTTTGGATAGTTTTAACTATCTATCTGCTTTTGCTAATTGATGAGCAATGTTTCATGATAATGAAATTCATGATTAGGCTTAGCAAAATATCCTTTGCCTGTCTGCATCCAATCTCCTAATGCAAAACCCTTAATGCAAACCAATATGAATATAGGTACTTGCTTGTTGATCCCAGATTCTACACTCTCTCAAACTGCTTTTTGGAATGAAATCCCAGTATGCCAATGTACCTTTGATGTTCTGCCAACATACAGCCACATTAAATTCGAAGCTTGTATGTGCAACATGAGACCCGCAACAGCTGCAAGCTTGAAAAGTTGTGAATTTATGGTGCTATTAAATTTGAGCATGCTGCAAGTTACGGGCTTGAGAGGCAAACCCGTAAACCATTTTTCGCTTGCTGGTTGGGAACGTGATCAATTAGTCTAACTCATAGTTACGGGTTTCGATAGAGTCAACAGAGATCATCAGAATTACATCACCGAAAAATGGAGTTGGGATTTCAAAGTCTTGGGGGTTCGATTACGAGTTAAAATTGTACCTACATTCCAGTTACAATGCAATATTCATAAAGCCGTAAATATGATATTCTATCACATGCGAGTTACAGTATATGTATAAACAAAACAACAAAATAGAGGTGCTCAATCAGAGAATGAAGTAGCCTTTATAGGTTAGTTCTGTGGACATGATAACCCACTCTAAAAGCAACCTGTAGTATATCAGTCTGGTCCCACTCACTAGAGTGGTCCAGCCCTGAAATAACAGGCAATTCTACCCTGAACAGGAGAAACAGCAAACTCCGGATGTATGTTTCGGCCTTCATTAGGCCTCGTCAGTAAGGTGTAGCTGATAATTCCCTAAGGCACAGTGAGCAAGAGGCCATGTCTGGATTCCCCTATCACTCTTAGGGATACTAATCCATAAGGGTCATTTGAATAAACAAAACAACAAAATAGAGGTGCTCAATCAGAGAACAAACTAACCTTAATAGGTTAGTTGCATGGACATCCTCATCAGTTAAGTGTAGCTGATAACTTCCTAAGGCACAGTGAGCAAGGGGTCCACATCTGGATTCCCCTATCACCCTTAGAGAGACTAATCCCTAAAGGTCATATGAATAAATAAAACATCAAAATAGAGGTGCTCAATAAGAGAACAAACTAACTGTAATAGGTTAGTTCTGTGGACACGATAACCCACTCTGAAAACAACCTCTTTTAGCTCACTTGTTCTCTTATGGGTGATAAGGGAACCAGACGTGGACTCCTTGATCACTGTGCCTTAGGGAGTACAGCTGCACCTCACTACCGAGGCCCATAGAGGCCAAAACGCGTCTGCAGTTTGCTGTTTCTCCTGCTCAGGGTAGAAATGCCTGGTATTTTGGGACTGGATCACTCTTCTGAGTGAGACCAGACTGACATGCTTCACGACATTTCTCCCTGTAAGGGGCACAAGTGAGCTAAAAGAGGCTGCTCTCTGAGTTGGTAACCAGACCGATAGAAAAAACCCACTGAGGTATTTTTCGTTCTTAGATGAGCACCTCTACTTTTTTGGTTTACATATATTAACACATTGATTGCTGGGATCGATATAACACAAAAATTAAAAAAATACCTAATATCACTTTCCCTTTTAATAAAAGTACAGTAGTGTGGTGATATTTGCATTTAAAGTGCTACAGATTGGATTTTACTCCCTAGGTCCTCTCTAGCACTCGTTGGCTTCTTGGCTCCATTTGCGAGTTACGAGTTTGAACGCCAGTGATCTTGATGCAATTTAATAGCTAAATTGGAAATGTAGCGGTTACGGGCTTGAGAGAACAAAGGATTTGCGGCCGCGAGGTTCCACGTTCGACGTCCCGTAGGCTTTTTTCGGCCTTTTTCGCCCCTAACCTGCCAGTCGTCTGCGGGTAGAGAGGCGAATTTAATGGCCTTAAGTCTTGCAAGCTACGTTACAAGCTACGATTTAACACATAGAGGGAATTTATTATGGCTGATAATTAACAACAGTGTATTTTGCTGTCCTGTTTAAGCTCAGTTCAAATAGACCTGCTGCAACTAATTAATTAATTAGTAATGCCATGAAAGAGTAGCATTGGAAATAAACTGAAAAAAAAAACTGCAATGAAATTCTCACTTAGCTCTTGCTTAACAACTGTGGACCAAGATTGTATGTCATCACCACATAGGTATGAATATAATTATGCTTTTTTGTCTCTTCTACTCACTGTTCCTTCTATCCATCTTAAAACACTCTCACTAACCTTGCAGCACATATTACACTTTAATCTCATTCTCACTCTTCCCCACAGCTCAGCTCCCATGATCTCCTCATTTTTCTCAAGACTCTATTCCCACTGCTACCTTCCAAACAGGCACCCTCTCACATATCTAATTCTCACCTCCTTTCACTCTCACTCTATCTATTACTTATCATTTGGGACATCTCCTTCAACTCTTTATCTTCTCCTATTCCTACCTACTTCAAACCGTGATTATCCCATACTTCTACCAGGCTTAGGAACTATAGTAATCTTATAATTTAAAACTTGTCATTCCATACCCAAGTTCACTTTTTTCTTTGAAAAGCCTCTGAAAAGCATGCTGTATATGTCATAAAACTATTTTCATACATGACCTTTTCATCTACAGTATTCAAACCAAGTAGCCAACACTAAAACCATGCTTTCTTAATCTAATACAGTCTCACCCATTGCTCTGTAATACAGTAGTTCAACCTCTCTATCTCCACTGGGAAGTTTCCATCATTTTTTACCAGGCCCTTATCACATCCATTCTAATCAATCCCTTCATTGATCCTTCATCCCTCTCTAACAACCCCCCTGTCTTTCTACTCACCTAGTTTCCAAACTACTAGAATGGTTAGTCTACACGCGTCTTACTAACTTAACCAACAATTCCTTACCTGGGCCATTACAATCTGTCTTCCGTCCCCAACATTCAACGGAAATTGTGCTTGCCAAAGTAACTATGGGCACTGCTAATTCAAATTTACATTTCTCCTTAGGAATACTTCTTGAATTTTCTGCTGCCTTTGACATTTCCCGATTCACTCCTCCTGCACACCCACCAAACACTAGGGCCTCTATTCAATTGAGCTGTTGTTGTTTACCAGAGCCCTTAATGTAGCCAGTAAACTAATTTGCTATTCAATTGGTGTGTTTTTGCAAGCTGGGCTAGAAGCTAAAAAATCCCTGTGGTTGTTACAACCGTAACTTACACCCCATCTAAGCCTTTGATCTTTCAAGCCCGCAAGAGTTACAATCGCTAAAATCTCAAATCACTATTCAATTGCTACAATTACCCAAGGCCGCAATTGTTTTCAATCCCGCAAATGGCAAATGTCGGCCAAAATATTACGGTTCCAAATGGGACCTGCAAAGGGTTTACAGACTAGTTTGTAACACTGCAAAAGATAATTAAAACACACCAATGGACTTTAAAATATGGGAAAGCAATGGAAGGCATTACAATTAATTGCACATCAATTCCCAATTAATACATAGGCCTTAAAAAATATATTTTTTCTCATATGTTGGAATGGTCATGCATATGCCAATAATAAAACTGTGGCTGCAAGATGCTGAAAGCAATTAAAGACACACTACCTGATTAAATTGCAACACAAAAACATGAAACTGCCTGCCATATTATCCCTTTTTCACTGACAGAGGCTCTAATGTGGACCCTAAAAATACAAAGATCATCTTAAGAAAACTGAAGTAACGGAGCTCCTCTTAGTAGGAGCTTTCTGCTGCAAATTGTTGTTCCTGGGCTTGCCAAACCTTAAATAAAGGCGTTCGGATTGGCTGAAATAGATGTAATTTACATTTTCAAATGCCGTGGTGGTCCCAATTGAGACCACTGCGGTAATGGTTAATGATTGGGGCTCTGCAGGGGTCCCAATTAGGACCCCGCAGCATGGGGGGTGGAGGTAATTTTAGGTGCCGCCAGGTACCCCCGTGGCAATGTTAACCATTTAGATGCAGCAGGTCATTTAAAGACCTGTGGCAGGGGTTAATTAATGGCGCAGGTCCTTTAAGGGCCTGCGCTGCGGGTTCACTTTAGGTGCCAGGGAGTCCCGTTGGGGAGTCCCTGGCCATTGGGGGGGTTAACAGTTGGTGCCAGGAAGACCCTATGCCTATGGGGACTTTCAGGCCATAGGGCGGTTAATAGTTTTTGTCAGTGAGTCCCAGGGACTCCCTGGCCATCTAGGGTTTAAAAGGTGCCACAAAGTCCCGATTGTGACTCCCTGGTTTATGGGGGTTAATGGTAGGTGGGAGAGAGTCTCGATTGGGATCCCCTGCAGCATGGAAGCTAATTTTAGGTCCAAGTTTAAGAACCCTGCTTGCAGGGGTTAACTTTATTTTCAGTGCAGATCTTCATAGACCACCATGGTTATGTAGATGGGGTGATCGGCCATGGAATGGGGGTATGTCTTTTGTATTTGGTTGGTGTTTGAAACTATAAATGAATGATAGTATTCCTATATCACAAATTGTAATCTAAGTTGTCTTAACTCAAATAGTTGTTCAAAGGACATCTAAAAGTAAAGATTCGGGTGCTACCATTACCAAAAAATGATCTTATACGGTGCCTTGCAAAAGTATTCACCCCCTTGGCATTTTTTCGGGTTTTGTTGCCTCACAAACTGGAATTAACATGGATTGTTTGAGGATTTGCATCATTTAATTTCCAGAACATACCCACAACTTTGAAGATGTTTTTTTTTATTGTGCAGCAAACAACAAATAGGATAAAATAAAAGAAAAAGTCAATGTGCATAACTACGGTATTCACCCCACTAAAGTCAATACTTTGTAGAGCCACCTTTTGCGGCAATCACAGCTCCAAGTCACTTTGGATAAGTCTCTATGAGCTTGCCACATTTTACCACTGGGATTTTTGCCCATTCCTCCTTGCAAAACTGCTTCTGAACAGCAATCTTTAAGTCTGACCACAGATTTTCCATTGGATTGATGTCTGGGCTTTGACTAGGCCATTCCAACACATTTACATGTTTACCCTTAAACCACTCAAGGGTCATTGTCCTGCAGGAAGGTGAACCTCGGTCCTAGCCTCAAATCACTCACAGACTGGTACAGGTTTTGCTCAAGAATATCCCTGTATTTACCACCATCCATCTTTCCCTCAACTTTCACTAGTTTCCCAGTCCCGGATGGTGTTCTTTGGGTGATGTGATATGTTGGGTTTGCGCCAGTCATAGTGTTTTCTGGTCACTCTGCCATAAAGCCCAACTCTATGAAGCGTACAGCTTATTGTCGTCCTATGTACAGATACTCCAGTCTCTGCTGTGGAACTCTGCATCTCCTCCAGGGTTACCTTAGGTCTCTGTGCTGCCTCTCTGATTTACGCCCTCCTTGCCCGGTCTGTGAGTTTTGGTGGGCGGCCGTCACTTGGCAGGTTTGCTGTTGTGCCATGTTCTTTCCATTTGGTTATGATAGGTTTGATGGTGCTCCTGGGGATCATCAAAGATTTGGATATTTGTTTATAACCTAACTTGTACTTCTCAACAACATTGTCCCTTCTTCATGGCAGTGTTTGCTTAGTGGTGCTTTTTGCTTAGGTGTTGCAACCTCTGGGGCCTTTCAAAAAAGGTTGTATATGTAATGACAGATCATGTGACACTTAGATTGCACACAGATGTGCATCATTTCACTAATTATGTGACATCTGAAGGTAATTGGTTGCACCAGAGCTTTTTATGGGCTTCATAACAAAAGGGGTGAATAAATACGCACATGCAAATTTTCTTTTTTCTATTTCTAAAGAATAGTTTTATGTATATATTTTTTTCATTTCACTTCACCAACTTAGACTATTGTGTTCTGATCCATCACATAAAATTCAGATTAACAAAAATATTGAACTTAAGGCTGTAAAGTAACAAAATAGGTAAAAAGTCAAGGGGGGTGAATACTTTTGCAAGGCACTGTATAACTAATCTTGGATAATTGTGAAAGAAATGTCTATAAAAGACCTAGGCCCTCATTCAATTGCAATGTTGCAAATTGAATAGGGGTCTAAATAAGCACATCACATATATTTTTTAAAGAAGTTTTTAGTTATTAATCATCTATCCAAAAGCACGGTTTTCACTAACTAAAAACTTCTTTAAAAAATATATATTATGTGCTTATTTAGAGCCGTATTCAATTTGCAAAATCGCAATTGAATGAGGGCCCTAGACACTAGTAAAACAGATAAATAGATGGCTTATGAAGGATTATCTCGGAATGATGTTAGAAAGGATTCAATAATTAATATAGATGTTTAATTTATATAATGTTGAGTAATCTACATATTTAGGGCCCTATGCTAATCTCTGAGAAAAAGCTCTTATGAGTGCCCTAACTGCAGAGTAAATCCTACATAGCTATACTAATCGCCCATACCTAAAACATTGTGAGAAAACTCCTATGGGTCAAGTTAGCTTTGCAACACAGTTGAAAAGCAAGGCATAAGATTTTATGAATCACTCGCAAATTAGGGCACTGCTGTGGATGCAAATAATAGAAGAAAGATTGACGAGTACCAAAGACCACTTGGTGGTGGGGGGGTCAACCTGTCAGTGCTCAGACCATACCACCCACAGTGCATCCAATTGGTCTGCATGGCTGTCGTCCCAGAAGGAAGCCTCTTCTAAAGGTAATGCACAAGAAAGCCTCCAAACAGTTAGCTGAAGACAAGCAGACTAAGGACATGGATTACTGGAACCATGTCCTTTAGTCCAATGAGACCAAGATAAACTTTGGTTCAGATGGTGTCAAGCGTGTATGGCGGCAACCAGGTGAGGAGTACAAAGACAAGTGTGTCTTGCCTACAGTCAAGCATGGTGGTGGGAGTTTCATGGTCTGGGCCTGCATGAGTGCTGCTGGCACTCGGGAGCTACAGTCCATTGAGGGAACCATGAATGCCAACATGTACTGTGACATACTGAAGCAGAGCCTAATCCCCTCCCTTCAGAGACTAGGCCTCAGGGCAGTATTCCAACATGATAACGACCCGAAACACACCTCCAAGACAACCATTGCCTTGCTAAAGAAGCTGAAGGTAAAGGTGATGGACTGGCCAAGCATGTCTCCAGACCTAAACCCTATTGAGCATCTATGGGGGAACCTCAAATGGAAGGTGGGGGAGTGCAAGGTCTCTACCATCCACCAGCTTCGTGATGTCATCATGGAGGAGTGGAAGAGGACTCCAGTGGCTAACTGGAAACTCTGATGAACTCCATGCCCATGAGGGTTAAGGCAGTGCTGGAAAATAATGGTGACCACACAAAATATTGACACTTTGGGCCCAATGTGGATATTTCCACTTAGGGGTTTACTCATTTTTGTTTTCAACGGTTTAGACAGTTTAGACGGTTTCCAACGGTTTAGGCTGTGTGTTGAGTTATTTTTAGGGGACATCAAATTTATACTGTTATACAGGCTGTACACTTACTACTTTACATTGTAGCAGAGTGTAATTTCTTCAGTGTTGTCACATGAAAAGATATAATAAAATATTTACAAAAATGTGAGGGGTGTACTCACTATTGTGAGATACTGTGTATATATATATATATATATATATATATACTGTATATACTCGAGTATAAGCCGACCCGAGTATAAGCCGAGGCACCTATTTTACCACAAAATACTGGGAAAAATTAGTGACTAGAGTATAAGCCGAGGGTGGGAAATGTGCTGCCCCCTGTGTCACTCTTGTGCCCTCTGTGTCCCCCTCTTGTGTCTCCCTTCTCTCTCCCCTGTGTCTCTTCTCCCCTCTCCCTCCCCTGTGTCTCTTCCCCCTCTCCCTTCCCTGTGTCTCTTCCCCCCTCCCTTATCACCCTCCTCAACCCCCCTCCTCATCCTCCCTCCTCATTCTCAACCTCCCTCCTCAACCCCCCTCCTCATCCTCAACCCCCTCCTCAACCTCAACCCCCCTCCTCATCCTCAACCCCTCATCCTCAACCCCCCATCCTCAACCCCCCTTCCTCATCCTCAACCCCCATCCTCATCCTAAACCACCCTCCTCATCCTAAACCACCCTCCTCAACCCCCCTCCTCATCCTCCCTCCTCCTCCTCTCTCCTCATCCTCAACCTCCCTCCTCATCCTCAACCCCTCATCCTCATCCTAAACCACCCTCCTCATCTTAAACCACCCTTCTCAGCCCCCCTTCTAGACCCCCCTCCTCATCCTCCCTCCTCATCCTCCCTCCTCGTCCTTAACCTCCCTCCTCATTCTCAACCTACCTCCTCAACTCCCCTCCTCATCCTCAACCCCCCTCCTCAACCTCCCTCCTCAACCTCAACCCCCCCTATTCTCATCTTCAACCCCCCATCCTCATCCTCAACTCCTACTCAACCTACCTCCTCAACCGCCCTCCTCATCCTCAACCCCAACCTTCCTCCTCAACCTCAACCCCCCCATCCTCATGCTCAACCCCCATCCTCAACCCCCTCCTCGTTCTAAACGCCCTCCTCAACCTCCCTCCTCAACCCCCTTCCTCAACCTCAACCCCCCCATCCTCAATCCCCCCTCATCAACCCCCATCCTCAATCCCCCCTCCTCAACCCCCCCATCCTCAATCCCCCCTCCTCAACCCCCATCCTCAACCCCCCTCCTCAACCTTCCTCCTCAACCTCTTTCCTCAGCCCCCCTCCAAAACCTCTCTCCTCAGCCCCCCTCCTCAACCTCAACCCCCCTCCTAAACCTCAACCCCTCATCCTCATCCTCAACCCCCCATCCTCAACCCCCCCATCCTCATACTCACCCCCCCATCCTCAACCCCCCCATCCTCATCCTAAACCCCCCATCCTCATCCTATCCCTCCCCATCCTCATCCTAAATCCCCCCATCCTCATCCTAAACCCCCCAATCCTCATCCTAAAACCCCCATCCTCATCCTCATCCTAAAACCCCCTCCTCCCTTTACCCCTCCTCATCCTAAACCCCCCTCCTCACTTTACCCCTCTAAATATCTCCCTCTCTCCCTTTCCCCTCACTTACCTCCATCTGCTGCTGAGGAGGGGGTTTAGAATGAGGAGGGGGTTTAGGATGAGGAGGGGGGGTTGAGGATGAGGAGGGGGGAGGGAAAGAGACACGGGGGGGTTAGAAGAGACACGGGGGGGTTAGAGAGACACAGGGGGTTAGAGAGACACGGGGGGAGAGTGACTTGAGTATAAGCCGAGGGGGCCCTTTTCAGCCTTAAAAAAAGGGCTGAAAAACTTGGCTTATACTCAAGTATATACGGTATCTATCTATATATATATATATATATATATATATATATAGTACATTTGTGTTCACATGTCTAAAATAAGTTAAAAAACTTGCTTCCTGCTCAGAATTCAGGGAAATAAAGTTATTACACTGCATTTTGGAAAGCTGAGCTTGGCGCTCATCTCCACCAGCGCAAAGAGCACCTTTGGCCCTCCTTGCCAGCAACTGCGGCCGCAAGAGTTAGGAACAACCAGTTTTGCTGAGAACTATATATGTGATATATACTGTATATATACTAAATTACTATATATATATATGTGTGTATATATATATATATATATATATATATATAATGTGTGTATATATATATATATATATATATATATACATATATATGTATATGTGTATATGTATACATATGTATATATAAATATATATATATATATATATATATATATGTATAGTAATTTAGTAATTATTAATATATATATATATATATATATATATATATATATATATATATATATATATATATATATAGAATAATAATGAGTATTGCAATGTAATTTGATACCTTTTGTATTGGACAAACGTCTTATTTATAGCTTTCGAGGGGGTTTACCTCTTTTCATCGAGTCTCAAACAACACTAACATGAGATGGAACCCTCAGTTTGAATAATAACAGCAGATACAGATAGAGTGGAAACAGTGTCTGACATCATCAGGTATAGGGAATAAACACAACATAGCAAAGGAAACATATATACACCACTTATATACACATATACATCAATATATACATAAAAAAGCAGAGCACTGTAGTCCACAGTGATATATTTCCTGTTGGACAAACACCTCACTAAGAGTGCTAAGTCTGTTATGGTATATGAGGAAAAAATCACATGAAATTCTGATAATGTGTTAGAAAACCCAAGTCTATATTAAGTCCTGTGTTTTTAGTGTTGAAGAATGTGATCATCTTTATTTCAAATGCTTATCTCTCTTGGATATTTTTACATTTTCCGCTGAGTATTTTGATTTACGTTTTGGATGTAGTGACAAATCTGGCTAAAATGGTGTCCTACTGGGCTACACTAACTGTCTTCATTATACTGTCTTATTGAATGCCTGTGTAAATTCAACCTTAAATGCATTTTTTGGCCAGTTTCTCCAATGTAACAGCCTGTGTCACATAAAGTACATTGTATTATATAAACCACATTAGACGATGTACATGAATATGATCCTTTGATGTTATAGGTTTTGTTTTCATGTGTGGCTGTATCATCATTACAGATGTGTTGGCATAATTTACATGCACGTTTGTTACAAGGTTTAGTTCCATTTTTTGTATTTAGTTGTTCATTGGCCAATTTTCTGCTGAGAAGTTTTTGTTTCAGGTTTGGTGGTTGTTTAAATGCAAGGATGGGATGTTTTGGGAATATATATTTTAATTCAGTATCTTCAACTAGTAATGGTTGTAAATCTTTTATTATTTTCCAAAGTTTCTCTAAAATTGGATGGTATGTGGTCACTAGAGGTATACGTGAAGTAGTTTCTTTTGTTTTGTACTTTAATAGGTATTCACAGGGTATTTTGATGCAAGTGCCTATTGTTTGGGTAATAATACAGGGTTTGTAACCCTTTTGTTTGAAAGATTCAGACAGTGTTTTAAAAATTTTATCACGGTCTATGTGTATTCCCTTACAACAGCCTAGTTAGTGGCAGTTGTTCACTTCCCACTCATTATAAGATTTATGACGTGCACATTTTTATATTGGCTCCTACAGCCCTGTCTCATACATAGTAAAGCATGTTTTGGCTACTTACTGCACAGCAATCTATTGCTTCTAAAGCAGGATCTATGGCTGTGCACTGAGTGCCCTTATGTGGGGGAGCTAAAGTTTAAAATACTATTGTAACTTCAGACGAAAAAGCTCCTGCAGCTGATTTACGGCTATAGATCAGTTTACACAGTCCGATTAGCATAGGGCCCTTATATACTACTTTTAATGTACATATAATGTTAACATTTAAATCACGCTGAAAATTCTGCAAACATTTATAGCAAAACAAATGGTTACAAAATGGTTACCAAACAATGTAGAAAACTAGAACAAATTACACTTAATTTTTGTAAAGTACCATAAATCTGTAGGAAAGTCATGAAACAAATTCCTTCCTACATTAATATTGTCTTGAATTTGAATGAACTCTTTTTGCTATCACTGCAACATACTTTCTCCTACAATATGCCATTGCATATAAGTAAAACATAACTTGTTTATCTACAATGATATGTGCTTTGCTAGACTAATATCAGAAATATACACATACATCATATGTACAGATATCTTTTAATTTCCTATACAGTAAAATACAGCTTTACAGCTAAAATGTCTTCCTTGCTCAATGCAAAATATTGTAATCATGGATGCACAACTGACTATCTTCTTGTTGAACTACAACCACAATAATGTTTTATTTTCACAGTATAAATATTAGGAGCCAAACAATAGACTCATGGTTTTATTTTGGTAGGGTGTTTATATCAAGCTTGAGGAACAGGCTATTTTCACCCCGTTATTTCTAATTTAACTTTTTAAATTGCAAACAAGTATTTCTGATAACATACAACTAATTAAATAGTCAAATCTAATTTTGATCTGGTATGATATATGGCAGATGCACATAACACACAATTTGCATATTCAGGAGAATGTTATGCAATTATAATACGTTACAAGTTCCTCCTTATACCGCACACCCATCAACTTGCAAAGAATGTAATAGGAAGCATAAACAGGAAGTACATACTACTGTGTAGAAATATGTTGTAATTTCCATAGCATGACTATATAGATTAGGCCAGATTGAAATATTGCATATATGTACACTATTCATTGCCAGTGCATGCTTGTTGTTTTGCAGATGCATTAAACATTACATGTAGATGTCCAAAATCCTTTAACCTCCTTAAGCATATGTCTTTAGTATAGACCCAGTTTCCTCTGTACACCCTTGCAATTTGTAATACAAATATTAAGCAAGATATTTTTAAGATTGGATGGTCACAAACACATTTCTTCTCCAATATATACAATTCACAAGACCTCTCATTTGGAAGGAGCCTCAAGATCCTGCAGCTATCGGTCATTATGACTCGTGGACAGATCCACTCTCTTATATAACCTTTTAAAGGGGCATGAATGTCACCATATGCACTCTTCACCATTAGATTAAGGGTGGAATATGAAGTGAAAAAGTTCTGATCAAGAATTTAGTAAAATATTATATTTAGCTATTGCATGTATAGTTCTTGAAGTATAGTTCTCATATATAATATGTTTAAGGTTGTAACTGTCACAGTGACTCTATTTAAGCTCTATTTATTTCTGTAATCCTTAGTTTATTTATGTTTTCTTAAAATATTTTTTTTTTAAATACTACAACTGCCATATTTGTATCATGTCACCCTTTCAATGTATATATTTTCTGTTTCATCTTATCAAAATAAATAAGATTCAGTGTTGAATTTCTCAAATAAATCTTGTTCAGCAACTATTGGTCCAAATATAAGCCACACCCGCATATAAGCGGCACCCGTAAAGTTCAAGGGGAAAAAATTGCAAAAAGATAGTACTCAAATAGTACTCAAATATAAGCCGCACCCGTAAAATTGGAGAGAAAAAGACTCTCAAAGTGATCAGCCATTGCAAGAAACAGGCTTTCTAATTAGCACTGTAGCTTTTTTTGCAGGTTACAGGCTTTACAGGATGTTAGAATCCCTAAAACCTTAAATCGCTATTCAATACCGCAGTCTCAAGCACGAAAATTGGCACCCTTAACTCGCAATCGCGCAACTCGGCAGTATTTTTGCGTTCGTGAATAGAAGCCACACACGTAACAAGCAAAGCTCAAAAATTGGAAAAAAGGTGCGGCTTATATTCGGACCAATACGGTACCAATTGTATGCTTTTGACAATGAGCTAAATTGTTTAGTTTGTTGGATGAGTATCATCTAAAAAACATTACATAGACAAAACAAACTATTCAATGACTGTGTATGAAACTACTTAATTAAACAGGACAGTATAAATACAAATACCATTTATATCAAAAGTGGTAGTGAAAATAATTCTATTTAGGGCTCTACTTTTGTAGCCAGCTACATATACCACTAGGCTAAAGCTACTTACACTTAACATACTAAAAAGAACAATGTATTTAACGTAGAGCTAATATATGCAATGTTACAGCTATTTCTATAATCATCAATTTTTGAAGAGGGGCTGAGAGATTGCTTATGACCAGTCTGTGAACCCTAAATACTTGCTATGTATAGCTGCTATGTTATAGTAGTCAGAAGGGTTTGGCTTAGGCTATACAGTGTTGGGTGCAAACAGTAAATAAAAGAAAAAGAAACACTGGTTGTATAGACATATGGTCCTGAGTTCTGGGATTAACTAATTCTAGGCCAGACCTGGAATAGGTAGTACTGGAAACCACTATGTATAAAAATCAACTTTTAGTAAGCCATTTAAAAATGCCTGTATAGTAATTACATACATATAAATGAGAAGACCACAGTGAGTAAAATAAAAAATATATACATGAAATAAGTCACTGATGATACCAGGTAAGAAGGCTATGTAAGTAACTATATAGTTAGGTAAGTATTATAATGGGTAATACTCATACTCCATATAAATGTAGCTAATATCTTAAACCACTGGTATCAACTATTATGCAGTTACATCAGTATACTATAATCAAGTCACATTATAAGATACAGTATATGGTATGACTTTAGCAAAATAGTTGCTATGATAGACAAGGTGCCATATGAGGGAGAGAAAAAAAACAAGAATTCTAAACATCTGTGGTCCTAGGATAACTCAGGTATAGTGTATGCAGTAAATGCACATATAGACCCACTATAAGTCATCTAATATAAAGGCATTTATGATTTCTAAAATCATGTAGCATACAAGATTACAATTTGTGCCACTGACTGTTGCAGATTATTGTATACTAGAATATTGCCCATCAAAAAATTAGGGAATCAAATTGTAAGTGAGCTAATGCTGTTTGGTGTATGGTAATAAAGTAAACAATACATTAATAAAGCAATATACTTTACCTATTTTAAAGTAATAAATGTAGGAAGCATTATGCTGAAGAGCTGACAATCTGTTTTCATGTTGCTGCAGCATACAATGTGTGTTTTCAGTGCTGTGGAGCTGCTGTGTAAGTGTCAGCAATGTGTGCAGTGTGTAGTGTAAATAGTGTTTGTGCACGAGCCAAATCCGTTAGGGTAGCTGTGTACTTCCGCATTGTGTAAGTTAGTGTTGTAAAATGGCGCCTAATGTGTGGTACGCGGCTGTTGGTGATTTAGCGTCCTTGTTCTTGGAGCTCGTCCGGCTTTTTCGGAAAATCTGTCTGTATTTGGTGGTGTTTTGCATGTTTAGGGTCCTGTAGCCTTGTTTTCGTTTTTTTCAGCGGCCATTTTTTCTCTCGCTTAGGTAATTTTCGGGTGTCTAAACTCTTCAATTTGGACTTAAATCGAGGTGTAACTTCACTTGCAGAGGTCGTGGGTGCTCCCTCTTGCTGTGGGTAAGCTTTGTATGTGTCTGTTGTGTGTATTTATTGTGTTTTGAATGTTTTGAGGTTCGCGCGGGTCGGACGTTAAAGTTGTAATTTTGTGAGGTTGTAATGTTTTTTTTTCTAAGTCCCGCGTCTCGTATTTCTGTGTCGTAAGTCTGTTAATGTTGCGAGGTCCGCAGTTGCTGGCTTCGCGAGGGACGCAGCGTTAGCAACAACTTTGGACAACCCGCACTTATGACAACTATATATGTGATTCTGCTAGAGGAGAGGAGGTCTGAGGAGTGTGAACAGAAATAAACATGGTTGTACTAGAACAAACAGTGGAGGGTTGCTGTATGGATGCTTATAAGACTTGAGTGGACATGTGTAGTTTATAACTGCAGTCCAGGTTCCAGATAATGAGAAAGTGATGTTCAAAGTATATGTTTAACGTTATGTAAAAATATTGCCTACAATAAAAACAGCTGGGAAGAAATGGGTTATGTCACTAAATAACTGAATACAGGTGATCTCATCAACCACGCAGATGTAAGAAGCACATATATGTTTTTGCCTTGGAAGAAGAAGCCAGTGTTAAAGTAGATTATTTACTTGTGACGAATAGAGAAGGGATATAAAACAGCAAGTCTTGATATTTATCAGACTATTTGTAAAATAAATTACATTGTCAAGCTAACAAAAGATATCTTGTAAAAGTACCACACTCAAAGGGACACAACAGAGCTTCCAAAGTATGGTATGCATTCAAAACTAAAGATAATACATACTATATCAATTGAATGGGTGGCATGTCCTTTGCGCGTGTGACAACTGCTTGCCCGACAATAGTGCTCCCGACAACTGCAAGCCGGACTGCAGGTAAGGTGGGCTTAGGGGTGTTATGGTTAGGCTTAGAGGTTTTAGGGTTAGGGGTCTTAGGGTTAGGCTTAGAGGTTTTAGGGTTATGGTTAGGCTAAGTGGTCTTAGGGTTAGGGGTCTTACGGTTAGCCTCAAAGGTTTTAGGGTTAGGGTTAGGCTTAGGGGTCTTAGGGTTAGGCTTAGAGATTTTGTCCTGTGCGCAAATGACGTGCTACCAATTCAATTGATATAGTACGTATTTTCTTTAGTTTTAAATGCATACCATACTTTGGAACCTTTGTTGTGTCCCTTTAAGTGTGGTACTTTTACGAGATTTCTTGTTAGCTTAACAATGTATATAATATTCAAGTGAAAGTAACACCCAATTGAATTTCAACACAATCTATAGGACATATAAACTTTTATTGACTCAAAAAAACACTGTATTAAAAACCATGAAACCCCAGGTTACCTGGTACACAACACTAAAGGGGTCAATATTTGGAGTTCAATTATATGTGGTACGGTACAAACTTTGCAATCTCCTGCAAAAGGTAATAATATGGCCTCTCAAAGTAGAGAAAACATATCAATTTAATAAACAATGGAGAAGAGCCCTTAATCCAGCATGATGTTAAAATCTGGGCATAATTGTGATAGGTGAAACAAATCACTCATGTACCTGTACATTGTGTGCATGAATGAATACACACGAGAATCTCAAAGTAGGAAGTTAAAAGGGACACAGAAAATGGTATCAACTGTGTTATGAATTTGAAACATAGGACAAAATAATAATTTTCATATTTGTTTGTTAAAAAGCCATTTAGTGGCATACTAATAGGCAGTTTAAGTTTTTATGCCCTGTAACTCTTCTCAGAGGGTTTCCCCTTTACCTCGCCATGTTATCTCTCTCCCTGGATGTCATGTTCAGGAGGGCACACTGTACTTTTGGGACTGTTGGACTGAGAGGGGGCCTGAATCATCACTAGTGGCCCACTATTTATTCTACCTTTCTCTGACAGATGTCCTCTGAGCTGGAGTATCAGGACTCTGGAAGACATGTTGCCTAGCTGGGTAGTATTGTGACTGTTTCGTGACCCTGGGCTGCATAATATCTCAAGTGTCTTAACAAGAATTACTAAAACTAAACCCCCCTGCCCTATGCAGAGCAAACCAATGAACCGAAACATAAACATAAAAACACCAGACTCTGGATAGTTAGTGCCACCTCCAGGGTTGTCAAGAGGGAACTTTCAGGACCCCTTCCTGGACATCTGGAAATTGTGTGTGTGTGGGGTGGGGATCAAACAGACCTGTGTGGATTACTGCTTGTACTGGGTGCTATCCTTATTAAAAACACTAATTCCCAGGTTGTCAGTTTAAACATACATAAGCAAAGTATATGTTTATTCTGAGGGGAAATACAAATTCTGATTGCTGGAATTATTGCTACTGATACTGCCTTCAAGTCTGCATCTAGTCATCGCTGAACGTGCTTCCTGTTTTCCTGTAGTGGTGGTGTGCTGTTCAAGGATTCATTACTGCTAAAATAGGATTTTCCAAAAATCTCTAGGTCCTACAGGAGCAGTAGGATCATAACACTGGACAATTAAGGAGAAAAAGTGATTGCTTGTAAATGAAGATATACCCAGGTAGGCTTTAAGGGCGCATGGGAGAGGGGCACTCCCACAATTCCAGGCTATACCTGGTAACAAAATCGGGACCCTCTTCCCCCATCAGCTGAGTGTGTGGCCAAAACGATGTCCTCCTGATTTGCTTAGAGGACCAGAAAAATGAGAACGCTGAGAAAGTAGGCAAAGCAAATGGAGGGATGATGCTATGGTTAGATATAAATATTTGAAAAAGATCACAAACATGATTATATGTTTTCTTAGTATTGCTTGTTAATCTGTCTGCCATAGTTTGTCAAGGCAGGTTTTAAGCCAGGGCAGATGGAAGTAGTAGTGGCAGTTCGCAGATTGTAAATCCTGAGGGATCAATCCTTGAGGTATCAATGGAGGGATTAAGCAGTAGGTATCAATTCTTGTAAAAATAGAAATATATGGGTTTTTCATCAGATTCCAGTTGCAGTGGTGTAGTGACCACACGTGACCCGTGTAGGTGCTGTGCATCCTGCTTATTCTAGACAATGACATTATATATGACATTAAATTATGTACTATGACATTACCCCCTGTAAGTAACCCCTTTTTCCCAATAATAGCCTATTGCTCTCTTGGGATCCGCCCACACCCATGATATTAATGCACTGTCTTGACCATTTCTGATTGTGTTCTGTGTATAAAATAAAGTTTGGTTATACCGTTCTAACCGTGTCAGTGTATTTTCAATGGTTGGGGTTATGGGACATCCACATACATCACATTAGTGTCACATTCCTATATCTGTAAACTAATGAGCATAGTAACCATGCAATACAAATAATAATAGTCCTAATAGCATTAGATATCATATAATAATATATATCATGTCACATTTATAGTTGTCGTGCTGTGAATTGTCATCACACTTTGAGAGCCAAGCCATTGAGGCACGCGGGACTTAGGCTGCAATGAGCGCCAAAGGCCTCATTGCACTGTGAGCCTCGCAAAGCAAGGCAAGCAGTTGAAGAACGCAGGACTTAGGCCGCAATGAGCGCCGAAGTTGCTCATTGCAGGGATGGACATGCAGGACTTAGTGGGCACTCATCCCGAGATACGCAGGACTTAGCTGCAATAAGGCTGCAATTATGGCCCATATGATGGACTGCGGGGCTCACAAAAATACAACTTTAACGGCCGAAAATGACGGCAAAAACACACATATATGCCTCAAATTAATGTACACACTCACACACAGCACAGGGGGAAAGCCAGGGAGCCTGTGAGTGAGGTTCCAAGTTAATTTGAGGCATATTTTGTCTTTTTTAACAATCGAACATCGCCAAAGCGGAACAAAAATGGCGGCCGAAAAAACGTATAAATTCTGAAACAGGATGAAAACAAAGCTCAACAAGGCTAGGCACCCAGAACTTATACAGAAATACACAACAGCAAAGACAGTAACACTGACACCAACAACGCCAGGCACGCGGGACTTAGAAAATACATAATGGCAAAGACAGTAACACTTACACCAACAACGCCATGCACGCGGGACTTTGAACATAAAAATAATGCGCTCGCCACACAAAGATTCAGCAGAGACACAGAGGAGAAAGACACAGGCAAGGGACATGGTGGAGATGGTGGAAAGAGACACATGGCATTGCCAAGCACAAAAGTTGCAAGCTGCTGAGGCCTGTAATGAGCGGTGAAGTAGATGGGAGGAGAGGCTTGCAATGAGCGCCAAAGGTGCTCATTGCGAGCCACTAGATGAGAGGCAAAGGCGCTCAGTGCGGGGCTCGCAATGAGAGCCAGAGATGCTCAGAGGGGGCAGAACATCGCATTGTGTGGCAAACAGCATTGCCAGGCTTCAAAAAAATTTTGACGTAATTTTTGACTGGCAATTTCCTAGTGTAATAATAATAATAATAATAATAATAAAGGGTCAATACACATGCCAAGTCCAACTAGTGGTACTGAGGAGTATCAACATTCCCTGAGGGCCTGATAGTAATATGACAGGTGATACTGGAGTGGGTTGCCAGTTGCTTTTCTAGTGGAATGGGATTTTTCTGACCTCTCTGCATGGTATAACTCACAGCTTCATTGCAGTACACAATCCCCTTCACCACCACCACTTAGCAATGCTGAAGGGGACAAGGGGAACATACACCACACTAATCTACTCAAACCCCTCAGGAGGGGCCGCAAAAACATATGGAGGCTTTGCAGAGGCACGTGCATCAACAGCCAAATCATCTCCATCAGGGGTAACACGCCATTGCCGGTGGCCGTGTGCCAAGATATATAGCCTTTCCCATTTGGTGACCTCCCATTATGTTTTGCTATTCATCAATTTACATTAGTGTGGATTGCTATGTGGTCGAGGTGTACCTGAAGCTGTGAGCTATTCCATGTAGAGCCAATGTAGGTGGGCAGGTGATAGCAGAGAGGTCATACAAAGTTCACTAGAGAAGAAACTGGCAACCCACTCCTGTGTGGAACAGCACAGGCAGAGACCTAGCTAAATGTGCTGTCGTCCATAGGGTTACAACGAGTCGGACACGACTGAAGGACTGAACAACAAATATTAAAATGTTTCCCTGGTTCTTGATATATGTGATGTGGTGGTGAAATATGGCCACTATTTGTGTTCCCAAATGTAGATGTGATGAGCGAGATGTATATGCAATTATATTTATATTTTAGGGTTCACAATAGAGCCCTGTGAGTGCGAAAGGGTTAACATGGCATGATTTTCATGTTTTTGTGTTGCAATTTAATGAGGTAGTGTGTCTTTAATTTATGCATGTTGCAGCATGGCTTTTCACATTGGCATGTGCATGACCATTCCAACATATGAAACATTTTTTTATTTTATTAAGGCCCATTTTTAATTTGGAGGATTATTATGCAAGTAATTGTAATGCCTTTCCATGCTTTCCCCATATTTGCAAGTCCACTTGTGTGTTTATATGTATTTTACAGTGTTTACAGTGGAGCCTCTAATGTTTTTGCCTCCATTTGCAGGTTACCGGCTTGAACCCGCTTTGAGGATTTGTTGCAATTTAATAGTAAAATTGGAACGTAGCACTAACGGGTTTGAGAGAACAAAGGATTTGCGGGCGCGCAGTTCAAATTTCCATGTCCAAAAAGCTTTTTTTGCCCTTAATCCGCAGATTGTGAGTGGGTTTCTTAACAAGGCTAATTTAATAGCCTTAAGTCCTGCGGCCTGCATTATGGGCTACGGTTTTACAAGTTTACACATTCAGGGAATTTATTTGGGCTGTATGTATCAACATACTATTCTGCAGCATCACAAAAAAAGGTCAGAGGTGCTTATTCTGAGAATGAAACCTAAATAGGTTTAAAGTACCACTGCAAGTGTCACATTTGTAGTATGTTCTTTGAAGAACTTGACCCGATAATTCGGGATATTATTTTGTAAGGTTTTGCTTTAATAAGGAAATACAATATTTCTTTAAAACACTTTTCCTTTTGCTCCAAAAAGGACTATAAATCTGTGAGGAAAAGGAGGAAGTGGGAATTCAGATAAGATCTCTATTTAGTTCCATAGAAAACTGATTATCCATATAGCACATTTCAGAATTCAATGGTAGAGGAAGGCCCTATAGGACAATCCTCCTCTTTAAACTAGAGATAGACTTGACATCTAATATGGAGTCTCCCATGACACAATTAGTCATTGAAATGTAACATGTTCTTTACAAATGCTTTTATGTTCCGTTCTTGCATACTCATTAATATTATTTTTTTTTATTCCTCAAAAGCATGTGAAGTTCTTACCAAACTACAGTGGCCTTTTTTCTCTGTTCATAGCTGTTGGTTAAGGAGAAGTTAATATTATACCGTTTGCTTTGTACAGTGAATATAATTTAAACATGCTATCAGGTATGCAACTTCTGAATTATCTTTTGGTAAGTTGATACATGTTTAATTACATGCTATAAGTACTCATTTTAGTTTTTGTATCAGATTTTCCATATTTCCCAGACATTTTTAAAGCACTCAACGAAGAGTATGATGTATAAGAACAATTCATAACAACATGTTCGAAAGCATCAGTTCACAGAAGCAGTATTATGGGGAAGTGCAACCTGATACTTATCAATGACCCAGTTTCATCATATCCTTTCCAGCGAGCACTTATCTTATACTTGAAAAAGGCATCACATCTGTTCACATATTTCAGCTGAAATAGTTCTTTCCATGTGAGACTTTTTGGGTATATTACAGGCTGATTTCTAATTCTATATGATGTATATCTTTAAGAGATACACAGTAGACTCTCAGTTATCCGGCACCCACAGGGATTGGTAGATGCCGGATAAATGTAGTCTCTGGTTGCTTGAGAATCACTATTAAAAGAGATCTAAATTAGCTGTACATATATTTGTATATTTGTCAGTGAGGGCTGTTCCAGCAGCAGAAGCTTTCACTCCTCACTTACACACAGGTACGTTTGGCTGGAGGGTGCGGTGCTGAACCCAGGGAATGTAACGCCACCACTGCATTGGCACAGTCACTCATGCCTGTTTGCTTCCAGGTAAAACTGAATTGAACAGACATACAGTGGATGAAATCAAGGTGCCTGTAAGCATTTTGTGGCATGACAACCTGGCTCCTGGCATTTGTTAAGCCCTGTAAAATGGAAAAAAAATTTAAGTACAGTATTCAATTTTTTTTCTGGCTGCTTGAGAGTTCTGGTTAACTGCGAGTCTACTGTAATTTTGTAACAATGGAATGTTGAGACAAAAATGTTGAGAGCTTGAGATTGGCCTTGAAGAGAGTATATGCTGTGCCATGTGGAGAGATATTTGTGTACATTATTGTTAGAGCTCTCAGACCAGTGGGCACATAGACATTAGAATTAAGGCACAAAAATACATAATATAATGGGAGTATATAATAGAATGGTTAACCCAAAGTTGGAAGATTGTTGGAATTGCTATCAAAGCATTTCAAATATTGGATATATGGCCCTGATTTTAAAATTAGTTCAAACCAAAAAACAAAGACCAGTGTGGTTTACAATAGTGCTGATACTAAATTTAAGCACACCTGGGATACGTTTAAGGCTTTCATGAAGATAACTTGTGTGCTATTTAAGACAGATACAATGGATCAACTAGATAGGGTTTTCAATTTCTATCTGTTCATGATGACAATGATGATGACATTATTGTATCAATAATATTTATAAGTGAGCTTTCACAGTAAAAACCTGACCTTATCCTTTTTAACCATGATTAAAATACCAGGAGACATATGAAATGATAAGCAAAAGCAAAAAATTTGATAACTTTTTAAATCATAAAAATATGAGGTAGCTGTCACAAGGATCCTCTTCTAGGGCAAACATTGAACAGATTGCATAAACATATGTAGTGTATCTGTACTGTTATTTCCCTGAACAGGGTGGTCATAATTGTGGTACCCCCGGGTTGTATGGGTTAGGATTGCCCTGCTGGCATGTGTATAATAAATATTGTTGCATTGATGGCATGTGTAGTTTAATATTGCATGTTGTAGTTTAATTGTGCCTGTGGTATAAGTATAAAATAGATTACTTATATATGTATGGTTAAGTATGAGAAACCACATATCATATTTGGCATTAAAATGACCAGTTTTCCCCAAGGAATATAACAAAGCATGTCACCTGTATCCTCGTGGGTCAGAATTATGGCTTAACAGGCTGATGGGCGTTTAGGAAGACTTCAGAAGTTAGACTTGGAGGAGCCAGAAAGTTTTATTCAGAGAAGGGTAAGGAAGATCTAATTAGCCATTATGGTCCCCTGGACAGCTAGCTTCCTGACAGGGGAAACTTAAGGTGTTAATCCCCCTCCACAGGATAAAAGGTCCCATTAATTTATTCATCCTGTTATGCTCCAGGTGGAGGGGGTGGGGGGTTAGAAATGATGACATAATTGATTGACAGGTGGGCCACATGGCTAGAAGGAGAAGGGTTGAGGATTGGTTAAGAGGATTGTTGCTAGAGGTTGAAACTTGGTGGTGAGGGGTGATCCATGTGTATAAGATTGTTGAATTTTTGACTAATAAGCCGTGCTTAAGTGGTTATTTATAATTGTAAAGTGTTTGCTCATTACTTAGGGAAGGGATAACCTTGACCACAGGGGTTAATAATTCTGCATGTTCCTAAGGAAAAGTTACAATCAGTAATTCTGTTACTCTTACTGGTGATTCTGGAGTTCCTGTGGTCATTCATATCTTGTTCTATCTCTGCTAGCAGGGATAATAACAAAAATGACCACGTATCGCTGGGTCCAGAACTAGGTTCTGGGCAAGTCAATTGAAGAAGCAATCGTAGCAACAAGAGAAAACAATTTTACTTTGTTTCATGTTAATGCCAATTGTATGCACTATAGTCCACAAGATTGCATACACAAGTTTGTTTGTAATATTTAATTAATGATTTTTTTAAATATATGAACAAACATTTGGGATGCCAGTATGATTTAATGAGTTTGACTGTGCTTTGTAAGGAAAATGTAAAGCCTTTTTTATGTAACATTTGAAAGCAATAAAAAAAAAAGTTAAAGATAGTGGTTTCGGTTAAATGTGCTGGTCATGAAATCTGAATTTACGGTCTCTCCTCCCACTCAGGAGAATACATGTATATTATTTACAACTGTGGTACAAAGATAAGAACATGCAGCTACACTACAAGAGGTAAAGAATCCAGTACAGGAACGTCTTCAAACCAGCAAGGAGCACACGGTCACACAATCAGAGTATGTAAAAGACCTATATAATCAATGCAATACATGTGCATAATTAGCATATTATCATGTTTCCTCTTAACCTCTATGTAAAACTGTCTGGAGGAGTTTGATTTTATGAAGTACAGTTATCGGCCAGTGATAATTTGTAAAATCTCTGTCTAAACTGATGATTTGTATGAGGTGATACACAAAAGCAATACAAGCTACTTGTATTGGTACTGTAAATGTTTTTTTTTATTTTTAATATTACATTACATTAAAGATAGTTTATAGTTTTTATGTTAATTTGTAATTATCCCAATCCCAAAATGCTTATTAAAAAAGCATGTAGCTGGTAATGCATATTTTTATTACTGCCTCTCAAAACATTTCTATTTTTTTTTGTATCTATTTTAAACATTCCAAAATATGATTTTTTTAATGTAAAATTTATATTTATGGTTTAAAAAACTAACAGTAAAGCCTTACAATAATATCCTCAAAGTAACATGTTTTGGTATAGATTTAGCATTACCAGAAATATAAAATAAAGTCTTAAGGAAAAGCCTTGACAAGCGATCATTAAACTATTTCCATTTGCTTGCTTAGCTACTTAGGCCCTCATTCAATTGCAATTTGGCCAATTGAATAGAGCTCTAAACAAGCACATAACATATTTTTTAAAATAAGTTTTTAGTTAGTAAACATCTATCCAAAAGCAAGGTTTTCACTATCTAAAAACTGCTTTAAAAAAAATATGCTATGTGCTTATTTAGAGCCCTATTCAATTGGCCACATCACAATTGAATGAGGCCCTTATTCCTTAAGGATGCTAGTAAGTAAAATATAAGTACAATACATTTCCAAGAGTACTTGCAGCTTTGTATTGATTAACAGACCAACACAAGAAGATTCAGCCTCTCTTTAATTAATGGATTTTAAACTATAGCTTATTTTCAAGTAAAAGATTGCTATTCGGTAAATTTAAAAGGACTATAATTAAGCACACAGCATTTTTTTTTTTACAGAAGTTTTTAGTTAGTGAACTTCTATCCAGAAGCAAGGTCTTCACTAACTAAAAACTTCTGTAAATAAAATATGCTATGTGCTTAATTATAGCCCTTTTAAATTTACTGAATCGCAATTTAATAAGGCTGATAGTTTTTACTGTTTAGTAAATTAATAACATGTATACTTATTGATACTGAAGTGCCTATTACAGTAAAGGTAATTCATTTTAAAGTGAATACTTTATAAATATTTAGAAGCAGCATTTCCACCATTACTTCTGCTATGATAAATTTGATTACAACTAGTTATTATTGGAATACATACTACAATACCATTAAAGGGAAGTCACAAAATATAATACAATGTAAAACTATAAGTCAAGAGTAGTAATATTTTTTTTTAAATTCACCAAGATACAAATAATTTTATGAAAAAATTAAGTCGTCACCTCTCAAAACCTATATTTTTAATTGATATACATAGAAATATTTCAGTATAATGGCATTCAGGTGGACACAGAATGGACACTTGCATTATGAATGGGAAAGAACAACTTACAACAGTTTATTTAGGAATTTAGAAGCTTCAGATAGTTTACTGTATATGTAATAATGTAATAATACAATTGAAGCCATGGAGAGGCCAGAGGTCCTTTTTCAGACCCAGATCCACCTATTGATTTAGCCTGCTATAGGCAATAACAACAGCATTACTACTTGAATGATAATATAAAAATAGTATTTACTTATATAAAATACTTACATTGCCATTTCTAATTGCTAGAAAAAAACCTGAGTGTATACAGACCCCAGAAAATAAACAGAAAAAAAAACTCTTAAACAATGCACCCTACAAGAAAAATGTGAAATGTCAAAGTAAAGTCCCTACTAATTTATTGAATACAGTCAGGCATTAAACTAAACAATCAAATAAAAAAAAGTATGGCCCCTATTAAATTCCAAGCCCGCAGTTGCCTTCATACTGCCCATAAGTCTTGAAATTTGCAGCAGTTACAGAGCGATTAAATTGAACAATTCCACAACTATATGGCCGAAAGCCAAAACCGTAAACCATGCAATCATAAGTAGCATTTCAGGGCATGATCATGATCAATTAAGCAAGCCCATAACTACCGATTTAGAAACAGCCAATAGTAAATGAGACCATCACGACTTCAGTAAAACATGGAGGTTAAACCACAATCAATTAGCGTTTAGAAGGCTGATTTGCGATCAGACTCGCAATCCAGAAATGTTGCCATCTAAATAAATCAATAAATCTACTATTCTAGTCCATGCAAGTTCAATGATATGTTTTAACCTATTGATTGACGATATTACACATCCCCCCAAAAAAATGTTTGAGAGCTTGAGACTGTTGTGCAATTAATCCTAATGTCTTACATCACTTTCCTGTGTTTTAAAGTGCTGTATTGATTTTTTATTTTCTTTTACAGTGCTAGGAACAGGTGTTTAACCCCTTTGCAAGTCCTCTCTAGTACTCATAGGATTTTTGACTACATTTGCCATTAACGGGTGTGAAAATAATTGCGGGCTTGAGGAATTGTAGCAATCTAATAGCGATTTGCGGTTTTAGCGATTGCAGGCTTGACAAATCAAAGTCTTAGCTGGGTTGCAGTTACAATTTTGACAACCGCATTTGATTTTCAGTCTGCAACCCGAAGATCGATTGTCGGTAGCTAAAAGACGCCAATTTAATAGCAGTAACTTTTGCAGGCTACATTACAGGCTACAGTAATTAAAACTAAAACTTACTTTCAAATGTTAGACTGTTAGTACATGGATTTTTCCAGTTGTCCAGTAAGGAGTTGCAATGATTTTAATCCTTTCGTAGAACAAGCAGTACTGATTGAAAATAAATTTAGAAAAAAAAAAGGTTACAGTTAAATTTTATCGAAATAAGCATTTAAAAGAATGTCTATAAGTAACACAAAGGAACCAATAAAATGTTTATCAAAACAGTATATGATTTAAACTGGCAATTGTTATTTTTTTACTAGCTGCAATTGTCTAAAGGAAACTTTAGATAAACATTGGCCAATATTGCTCACCAATTTTAAATACACATATATAACAAAAAAATAAAGCCTTAAATAAAATGTTATTTATGCAACAACAGACAATATTTAGACAACGATATCTGATTAAAAAAATATTTAGCATGCTCATTGGTAACAATCAATAATACTGTAGATAAAATTATTAACCTACTTAATGAATATCAACTATCAATTGTTACAATCTCACTCCCTGGTGCATAACACCAAATGTCACAATCCGTTCAGTGAATGGGAAAGATAAAACATAACCTTTATTCAATTCCTTTAAAAAATGCTTAAAATACTCTCAATTGTACCCCATGCACTGAAAATTAGTCTCATAAGATAAACCCCCCTTAAGTCACACTACTTTAAATGTGTATAATTGAGGAGACAATGTATCCTCTACAAGAAAATGTATTTCTAGTGTCTGTGACACAGTGCAACTGTATCACAATGGCAGTTGCTGTCTATGTTCCTTAATATGGTATACTAGCATATCATATTGTAAATAAATTATTCTAACAGCAGTCGTGAGTTGTGTCTATAAGAAACACTTCTAAGTCACTATACCTCAGTTGGAACTGTAGAAAGGGAGACTAGATTGCGCAGATACAAAAAAATTAAAAACAAGGATAAAACACCCCAACGCACGTTTTGTCCAATTTAATCTGACGTCATGAAGCCACATAGTCTCTTAACATTTCATTACAAATACAAGTACAACTTTTATATCTACTAGTACAGGGAATGAGTTTGTCATAAAAATGATTACTAATAATAACATGTGTGTGTGGCTTACAATACATACCCAACATAGCCTCAATACAAGTTTTTTTAGAGCATATAAATAATATTCATGATTCATGACTGTATCTAACCCAGATTCATCTTACCTGAAGGGAGAACTTTATATATTGGACTATCTCTCAACTAATTGAAGTTTACATTTGGACATTTCAATTCTTTCTTGTTTGGTAAACACAATTTAAGTTAAGGACTAAGGATTTGGATGATTTGCTTTTCAGTGTTTCTGTATGAGGCTGAATGTTAGCATACATTTTATTAAGAAGACAAGACTAAGCTAAATTATCCATTACAGGCGGTTCTCAGTTTGGAAGAGATAAGTCCCTGAGAACATCCTTAGGTTGGGTTTATATGTAACTCAGATCCCTGAAAAATAATAATAATAATAATAATAATAATAATAACAACAACAATACTATAATGACTCATGTGGTAATGTTGTAATAATATAGTATAATACTATAATAATAATAATACCCCTGTGCTGTAATAATAAGTTATAGAAACTATTGTGCTCTTTCCTTTAATTCAAGCAAACCGTACATACTCATGCAAAAGTCTTCTTAAGTAATCAGTAAGTCAAATGATCTGTAACACGGGGACCTCCTATATAGATCTTGCCTACAAGTTTTATTTTAGCAAGACACTGTAGGACCACTATGGCCCTATGTGTAAAAATATACTCTTTTGGACAGCCACAGTTTATAATGGGACAATGATCTTATAAAGTAGAATACTTTCATTTATTATCTTTTATTTGCTTTATTGCTGCAGTGGGAGCTTTAATTCTGGTTTCTGCTGGTCTGCTTCCATATGTAGTAAGTTACCTGGAATGTAGAGGAATCTTGCATCAGCAATTTGAAAGAGATGTACCAGCACAATATGCCACTGTTTTCTGTAGGTCTAGTGGAAATCATATTAGTTTACAATGAAAAATTATGGTGAAAAAGAATCTGCACTTAACTATATAACTGCAATGGCACCTAACAATTAACCCAGAGTCATGATGGTACTTAAAGACCTCCATGGCACCTAAAACTTTACCCTTACCATGGGGTCCCAAAAGAACCGGTGGCAATGTAATTTACTCCTGTGCCAGGGGGGTCCTGTAAGGACCTCAGTGGCATCTAACTAAGAACCTAGATATGGAGGTCCTGCAAGGTCTTATACAGACCCCCTTGGTATTCTAAAGTTAACCCCCTATGTGCAAGGTGGTCTCAAGGACCCCCATGAACTCTTATAAAAAATAAATAACCCTACAATAAATGAAAAAATAAAATACATTAAATAACAGAACTACACTACCTAAATTACACAAATTTAATAAAACTAAGTTACATAAGATAAAAAATAATCTATATAACAAAAAAATATAAAGAAATCCCAGGGGAAAATAGAGAATTAAAGACAAAAATATTTATCATTAAGGACCCCCATAAACCCTTATAAAAACTAAATAACACTACTGTAAATGAAAAAATAAAATACACTAAAAACAGAACAACACTAACTAAATTACACACATTTATTAAAACTATGTTACAAAAGTACAAAAAATTAATCTATATAAAAAGAAATTATAAAGAAATCACGGGAAAAAAGAGAATTACAGAAAAAAATATTTATCATTAAAATAAAATAATTATACTGAAATAAAAAATAAACTACATGAAATAAAAAAGTTATATTAACTCTGTAAGGAGAAATAAACTACACTTCCCTACCCTAATGCCCATAAAGCAATGATCAGCGATGCACTGGTCCTCAATCTTCTGTCCTAGATCAAAAGGCTATCCATCGTTACTGAAGAATCAGACCTCTTATATCAAAATTGAAGCAAGGGATCCTCAATCATCTTGGCCTTGGAAAGGGCCCTCCACCTAAACAAACCTGACATTCTGAAAAAAAAGTGATTACACTGAAATAGCTCCTCCTTTGAGAAGCTCCCCCAGTGCAAGTTGCTTTTTCAGCTTAAAAACAATTCTTGAACATTTTCTGATTGACTGAAATATGTGTCAATCATATCTCAGCCAATCAGAATGAATGGTTGAATGTCACCCTGCTCATTTATACGTGGTAAAATTATTTTAACGAATCAGAATGCAAGATTGATAAGGTCTGTTAGGAACTCACATGGTTCAAGTTAAGTATTATGTGCCACAGAGGTTCTTTAAGGACCTCCATGGCACGGGTTAATTATTAGGTGCGACTGAGGTCCTTTAAGGCCCTTTTATGTATACACTTCTGTTCATTTTATAAATATTTATGGTAAAGTGTTTTTAGCCAATCAAACTTGAAGTATTATTTTAACTGCCAGTGTTCTAATAAAAGACAATAATTAGTGATTGTGATGGCTTAAAGTTTTCAAAAAAAATGTTGCTTTGCTGTATATATATTTTGCCCACATAATATAATACAAAACATGTATATTTTGCTTCTGTATAACATAAAAACATACTATACATACATTCAGCTTAAAAATTCTAATTCACAATTTTTTAGGTAAATATGGTGGCTGCACAACTGTTTGCCCTTCCTCTAAGTTTTGCTTTTCTGGCTTTATCCAAAGTGGGTGAGTAGATTCTGTTATCTAGTTTATTCAGTTTTCTATGTGAGATATTACTTTTTATTGAACAGTTAATATAATGATGTATTTATTAATAAAGTCAGTAGTATTTATTTATACATGTCTTTTCTTGATTTTAAATATTTGAATAACAAAATATACCTTAGAATATGTTTTCAAAGATTTTCATTGATACTAATTATATATTTTTTATTTATTTATACTAAAACAGCTAGGGTTAAACAGAAATTGAAAGACATGTCTAGAAGGACCACTATATTTAAAATGAAAAACATGTTCATATGGTCTGAATGCCAATTTAAAACTATTATTAATGGTCAGTTTTGGAGTTCCAAATTAAATTTCTTTACTAAAAGGACAATTGTCACAAATTACCAAATGCCACGATGAAACACATTATATAATTGGGATGGATGCTCCAGCAGCACATTATAAGTTCAAGTGGTCCTCCAATACACACGCTCTCAAGTTAAACAGTTTTTGTGAAAACAAGCATTTATAATTGGTATATATGTAAAGATAATATAATTTATTAGGGACTTTTTTATTGACATTCTTCAAAATCCTTTTTTCCTGAGGGTTTTTAAACATAGGGAGAATATGGTTAAAATCATTAATACAGTGATGAAGAAAAAAAAAAAATGTTTGACACTTTAAGAGGTCAGATTTTAAAATTAAGAATATTTTTCTTTACTTCCAATTAAATAGATATTACATTTAATAAATGTACTGGTACACACCCTTAGACTTTACACATTTTAAATTAAATAACAATGATGAAGAACGTTTTAAACCTACAACAATGAATGTCTTTACATGTTGTCGGAGGCATAATATATTTCCTTCCAAACTTAAGGTTAAATAAGGTTAAATAGCAACTCTGCTAAATACTTTAAATTTAAATTGAAACTATATATTTGAATTCTATTTTATACCAATTGTATTTCATTGTTAAATATATTTCTTATGGTAAGTTATTGCTTTTATATAAATACTAGCGACTTGCCCGTCTAAAAATGACGGTCAATAAAATGTTAAAGCTGGGAATGCTGTTTGTGACACAATGTGATTATCTGAGACTCTTAGCCTTTTTTTATCTACAAAGAAGTACCCACATTTAGATTAAACTTTATTATTTTTAATAAAATTAACTGTTGAACCATATCAAACTTTTGAATTGTCATGTATGTAGTAATAATGGAACAATATATGAATGTTGTCTGAATGGGTATTGTGACCCATGACATAATAGTTTCTAACATGCAAGTTATATTGTAAACATTGTTGACAGAATTATTTTTAACAATACTAACATCAATAGGTGAACTTTGTATAAATGAGTATTTTAAACCATTACAGAATGCTTCTTAACATGCAACTTGTAGTTTAAATACTGTTAAAGCACATACGTATTGAATTCAGAGGAAGGCAAACAATAAAAACCCCCATTGAAACTTAGCCAATTGTATCAAAGGGGGAAAAATTAATTCCTTCCTGACCCCAATAACTGTTGATCAGATTACTCCCTGGATGATTTCTGTCTATTTAATTATACATTAAAATTTGTAACAAATGATTATGCTGTTACTGACATAAATCCTTAATAACATTCTTGAAATTAACTTTTGAAACCTTGTAAAATACAATGTTAACAATGCAAATATTAACGTAAATTAATAACATTTAAAATGAAATTATTTCAAAATATAGTGATCTTAAATATTGAATCCAGAGGAAGGCAAAGCAAAAAAAAACAAAACAGTTTTTCCCAATTGTTTAAAAATGGGAAAAAAAAAAAATCCTTCCTGACCCCATTAACCGATGATCGGATTAGTCCCTGGATCAATACTCTTTACATCATGAAACATTTAAATTTTGCAAGAAACGATGATCATGCTACTAACATTAAACCTTCATTACATTACTTCAGCCAGACATCAAAGTTCGTCTGCGGGGTATAACCACTGTTCTCTATGTTTTTTGCCATTTTATAGAGTTTCCTTAGCAAAACAATGGTCCTCTAAAAAGAGCCAGAGTGACATAAAATTGCATCCTCAAAATAAAACCAGTGTTCTCTATATTTGTTGTTAATTTGATGTAGATATAAGAGCACTGTTGCTTATTGAATTTGGTTCTTTGTTGGTAAGTTGCAATTTGGTTTTGTTTGTAATTGAATTTACAGTACTTCATAGTAGACAATGAATGTTTTTTGCATAAATTCGTCCAGCATCTAATAAATCACCCTGACTTTGGTTGTTTTCAATATAAACTTTTATTTCCTCTGGATTCTTGCATCTTGAAAATGCAACATACAGTTGCCCACGGACAAACACTGGTTATTCTAAAAAGATTTCAACGGATTTAAAAGTTTGTCCTTGTGATTTATTAATGGTCATGGCAAATGCCATGATGATGAGAACTTGTCTTCTCTGAAGTACAAAAGGCAAGCTACTTTCACTTGGTGCTAAATCTATTCTTGGTAGGAAAACTCTTTCACCTTTATGGGTGCCATTCAGAATTTCTTTATTTATGAAATGGTCTTTTAATTCTTGAACAATTAATCTTTCTTTCTTTGTCATCACCAAGTACACAATCTGCACTGTGATAATTTTTTTGCAGTGCATCTATTAATTTTAATATTTGATTATTCAGAAGCAATGCATTTTTTTTTTTAGTTAATATTACTTCTGTTGCAAACGCTGCATAATCGTCGTTACTTATTGTATTTTGGAATATAGCTGATATAATGTCCTGTTTGCAAATCATATGAGATGGAATTTCCACGGTATCATCGGGTAAATTCTAAATTTGTTCTGTTTTTCCTTCTCCAATTTTGATGAGCCACTCATTGAATTAGTTTTGTCCTTGTGATCTCATATATTTTAATTTGAGGTGAGTAAAGAGTTTCCATAGTGTACTTGACTTAATACATGTTTCTACAATGTCTGTGCAATATCCATGGACAAGAACAGGCAATGTTTGTCTAAAATCCCAACCCAAAAACATGACATTTCCACCAGAAGGGCAATCATTGTCCATGACTTCACGCAACAAATGGTCAAGGCATTGTAGAGCTTGGCATGACATCATTGTAGCTTCATCGATGATAATTAATTTACTTTTCTTCATTTTTTTTGCTTGTAAAGATGTCAATCTTATATCCGACATTGATGTTTTTAGAATAGGAACTGGCAGTTTAAATCCACTATGCACAGTTCTTCCACCTTCTAACAAAAGTGGGGCAATTCCAGTTGTTGCAAATGGCAGTGCTATTTCACCTTGTGCGTGAACAAAACTCATCAATAAATTATATAGATACGTTTTTCCTGATCCACCAGGTCCATTTAGATAGAAATAACGCTCTTTGAGCAAGTCATCCTCTAGTGCACTTTTTATGGCGTTAAATGCTTACAATTGTAAGGTATTTAAAGTTGCAAGTCTTTCTTGTGTTATTTGGTTTTGAAGCTGAATATCATAGTCTTCAAAGTTTATTTCATCTATGAGTTCCGGGATCTGGCAGATTCAAATTTGCACAATTTAATCCATGAGAGAGAAAGACCTCTTGGATTTCAACTAATGCCTTTAATTCTGCGATAGGCTCATTGTATTGTAGCAAAACATCTTCAGACATATGTATTTTAAACTTGCCTCACAAAAAAAATGCATTTGGAGCATGTGAGAAGATGCAAATGAATGCAAATTGTTCTCTCATCTGCAGTGGCATTTGACACAGTGCTGCTTCTTCTAGAAATCTTTCCCATTCTGTATCATCAGCCAGGAAGTTTCTGTGTCTAAACTAAATGTGTCCTAAACTGTGGCATTAACAGTTCTCAACTGTTCAAAAGTTTGTGCACCAGGAACATTCAAAAGGATTAAACGTAAGCAGAAACATTCAAGGTCTCTTGGACTTACAGTGTATAATCTAGTTATAATTTTATTTCCACGGCTTTTTCTTTTTCGCCATAATCCATTAACAAAAACATAATGGTAGGGAATGTCAATTCCCTTGCCTCCAAGTCAGTACAATTTAACTGGAACCATGCAGTTAGTGTAGTTTGCCGATGCTCACTTTGTGCCAAAGCATTTCTTTCATTTCCAACATTGAAATAAACTAAGTGTCTTTGGGGCAAATGTACAGCTAATTGATATACCACATGTGAGCGATCATGCATTTAAAATTTGAGAAGACGCCACATTGCTTCTGGCGCATTTACATAGCGAGCATCTACATGAGATGCAAGTTCATCATGTAATAACTCAGTTTGTTCTGGATTTTCTGCACTTTTTACCACTACAGTAGCTGCATCATAGCCTTTGTAAATATATTTGTAGACATAATTAATGGATTTTATAGAAGTGCAAGCTTTCACATTAATGTGTGCATTATACTTCATGAGTAAATGTGGATTGTATGGCACCACATATCTGTTATCCACTTTTTTGCCACAAATAATGGCAGTTTGGCTTTCTCTTCTTCTATATAATAGATATCCATCACAATTGGCATACGTTTTGTCTCTATAATCTTTTGGAAATTCTTTAGTGCATTTTTTTATTTTCCATACATGGTGATTGTGGATTAATATCTCCACATGGTCCATGAATCATGCAATGAGTTACAATCTCATATAGTCTACCATTTATGTCTGGATCTGGCAGTTCAGCAATGATTGCTGAATCCACTTTATCACCAGTATCCAATTTATATTTTTCTTGAAGAATTATAAGCATATGTGCATGTGGAAGTCCTCTATTTTGAAATTGTATGGTATAAACATTTGCCAATTAACTGAGTTATGGTTATGTCACTTATTAATTCAGTTAATTTTATTTTGAAGACTCTTGCCACCAATTCTGGTCTATCGGACGCAGTTTGTCCAATTAGAAGATTCTGTACAATCTCTGGCCATTGTGGATTACATGTAAATGTAATCAATAAATCTGGTTTTCCAAATTTAGTTACAATATCCATAGCATCATTATATTTTTCCCACATATTGCAAAGAGATCCTTGGAAAGAAGAAGGTAAAATGATGGCTTTGCCAGCTGGCAGCTCTCTTTTTGTAGCTACCTCAGGAACATAATCCATCAGTTCACAATACTATTCTACACATAGTTTATCTTGTTAATATTTTATGAAATTTAAATTATTTGCCTCAACTTGCAAATATGAATCAATGATCCATTGTTGTGTCAGTTTTCCACCACATAAAATGGGATTAAATCTATCTCTAATGACAGTTTGAGCCACTTTAAATTCAAGCATGGAAATGTTATTTCTAACACGTACTTTTTAATTTGGTTAACTCTCAAGTGTTAATTTGGGTTGCCATCCGGCTTCCTCATTTGGAAAAAAAATTGGATATGTCATTGGATCTAATTTTGTACTTAAGATACTTATGTTGATAAAAGATTGCTCCTCATTTCTGGGATATATTCTAATATCTCTTTGAAATGGTGGTTCTCCCTCTGCATTTTGAAAGACCATTGCAACCTCATTTGATGTTGGTAAGTTGTAACGGCGTTTATCAGTATGGCGATCTCTTTTAAGAACCATAACGACTTTTGGGAATGGCAACTGATGTAATTTTGCATGAATTATTTGTTCTTGTTCTATTTCAGACAATTGAGTGTACGGGTTTTGGGCCATCATTTTATCAAGCTCTATAAACACAATTGGTAAGCATTTTTTATTTTCTGGAAGCTGCATACATTGTTCAACAGCTTCCATAGGGCCTCATTCTATTATCGGCCGTAAAACGGCCGCAAGGCTGCGATTCCTTGCGGGGCTCCCATTACCTTGCAATTCTATTAAACGGCCCCGCAAGGATCTCCTCTTACGGCCGGCCGTATATCTTGCAACCGGCCGTAAGCTCAGAAATCTTTAAAGTGAAAAATAAATTCAAGACAGCACTGTACAGCTCTGTAAATGCTAGGGATCATATTGGGGGACATGAGGATTAATAGTAACCCACTCTCAAGCTTGCACATCAGCCCAAACCCGAGTTTACATTAACTGTTTATTTTCCGGCCGCAGCTTGGCCGGGTCTGAGGTGCTCCAAGCACTCTGGACTTTTTACATGGATATTTGACATATATAAAAAAATAATAATTTTACGGACTTGAGTATAGGGGAATGTTGTGCTATTTTTGCTAACACCTACAATCACTTTATAGTCTCCTCAGAGTGCAGGATGGCTTTATTTTGGCTTTATAATGTGCTTTATTGGTGCTAGCGGGACCTTTTTCCTGCAAGTAAGCTGCGGCTCGCTTTTAGCCTTGCAGAGAGGGTTCCCGCAGCAATAGAATAGCAACCGGGGCTTTCTTGCGGCCTAAACTCTTGCGGCCGTTTTAGATCAAAGGCTTTCCTCCGGCGCGAGCGGCCGCAAGGGATAGCAAGGCGCCGGCCGCAAGCCTGCCGGAATCCCGGCCGGAGGGGAATAGAATAGCAGAATAGCTTGCGGCCGGTCCTTGCGGCCCCGCATCTCCTACGGCCGGTAATAGAATGAGGCCCATAGTATCTAGGACATATAGTTGAGCAAATTTTCTTTGCTCCCCTTCTTCTGTATGTAAATGAGAAGCACAATGGTAAATTTGTCCTTGTACTTTGAAACATTAAGGGCCATGTCCTGGCACATTAGCATCTAATGTTACACCCATAGATGCAAAGGATATGGCACTATTATACGATCTTATGTTTGTTTTGAAATTTTGGTAGTTAGGGAAAGAAGGCGCTGTCATAATACTTTTTAAATATGTTGGGAATGGTTGTCTTTCTCGAAGTCTTACCTTGCCTTATGGACAGCAACTAACAAACTGTCCATCTCTGGGTCTTTCATGTTGGAAATGATAAGCCCAACACAACTAACAGACAATATTCATATTACCACAATTATAAACCTCTACTGCTAAATATTTAAATAAAGGTCAATCGTGCGAAGATATATCAATGTCACAGTCTAAATCCTAATTTGAATTCTTATCTGATTGTTGATCCACATTTTCTAAATGCTTTTGTTTTTTAGTAGCCTTCTTGGGCTTGGATGTTAATTTGTCAGCTGCTAATCTTTTGCTTGCGAGTCTCTCCCTTTCTATTTGTCGTCGAATTTCCTTCTGCTCCGGCATCTGATGATCTGCCCATGTTCTTTAACGTTCTCTAGTTTGACATCTTTTCTTTTCCTGTTTCTTGTCAGTATCTGCCATATTAATCTGTAAATAAAAGTAGTCCATTAGTACTTTTGCTCCTTTGTTTATTGATTTGTTGAACTTTTTTTTTGCTCATATCCTGTTTTGTGTGCACTGTTTGCATTATGAGGTTAGGTTTGTGAGGTTAGACTTATCAGATTAGATAGGTTACAGTGTTTGTTGTGAAAGGCGCACAGCAATTATAATAGTTCCTTCTATTTTGTATATGAGAACAGCATCTCTTGTGTTATCATATTTTGTTTGTGTATGTGTTTAGTTGTGTTTTTTGTCCGCTACTGTTGTTATTAGGTGTTTGGCGTATGGAACTGGGCTTAGATGGTTATTTGCACCATAAATATGATATATCCTTCCATTTTGTATATATTAAGAGCACTGCCATTTTCTTTTTTGTGTATAGCACTTTTGTCATTAGGGTTTAGGGTAGGGCTTATTTTGTTTTTTCTTCCTATCCTGTTTTGCATGCGCCAATGTTGTTAATGGTGGTTTACAGTTATGAGGTTATGTTAAAGTGTTAGTTAGCGTGCAGTACATTTGTAGCAAGGCAGACACAAAACAGGATAGGTACTTTCATTTGATATGTGTAAACAGCATTGTTTATTTTGTTGGTTTTTTTTTATTTGTAATACTGTACCTCTTTTGTTTCAATGTGTTCTGTTGAAATTGCTGTGGAGATGATGAGAGTCTTCAGGCAAGGTCTGTTGCGAATTAAAAGAGAGATGGAAATGTTAAAATACCATTAGCAATATTTTTTGTTTTGCAGTAATAGCATATAAAACAGGATATATACTTCCATTTTGTATGTATTCATAGAGGTTTAGCTTATGGGGTTAGGCTTAGAGAGTGGTGTATATAAAACAGGATAGATCCTTGCATTCATTATGTTTTCATAACATTTGTTGTATTATTCTGGTTTGTGTGCACCACTATTGTCATTATAGGTTTAGGTTATGGGGTTAGGCTTAGAGGTTGGTGCACAGAAAAGCGTATTTATTGTCTGATTTTATAAGTGTTAACAATATTTGTAGCAGTATACTGTTTTGCGTACAACACAGTTCACATTAGAGGTTTAAGTTATGGGGTTAGTGTTTGAGTCTGATGCACAGAAAACAGAATATATCCTTCTATTTTATATGTGTTAAAAATATTTGTTGTAGTAACCTGTTTTGTGTACGCCACTGTTGAGATGATGTGTTATGGTTGTGGGGTTAGGCTTATAGGTTGTGGCATAGAAAACATAATATATTGTCATTTTATATCTGTTACCAAAATTTGTTGTAGTATCCTGTTTTGTGTGCGCCACTATTGTCATTATGGATTGAATTTTTTTGTTTTTGTTTTGTGATATTCTCTTTTATGTGTGTAAGTGTTAGCATTAGGGTTGTAGGTTCTGGTGTTAGGCTTAGAGGGTTATTTATGTTGCAGTGCATTTTGACATTGGCACACACCAAAAGGATAGATTTTGTTTTTACTTGTTATACTGTACCTGTTCGGTAGAATTATTAGTTGTGTAGAAATGACAGAGGGTCCCCTGCTGCCAGTGTTCCTGCGACCCTCTTTAGGCAGTGTCTGTTGAAAAAACATCGATAGAAATGCAAATGTTGAAATATGACAATATTCATAGTAGTATACTGTTTTGTGTGCACGACAGTTGGCATTACAGATTTAGGTTATGGGGTTAGGCTTTGAGTTTGGTGCACAGAAAACAGGATATATTCTTGTATTTTATATGTGTTAACAACATTTGTTGTAGTATCCTGTTTTGTGTGTGCCACTATTGGTATTCTGGAGTTAATATATATATATATTTTTTTATTTGTGATATTCTGTTTTGTGTGCGTCACTGTTAGCATAAGGGTTGTAGGTTATGCAGTTAGTCTTAAAGGGTTAGTTAGGTTGCAGTGCATTTTGACATTGGCGCACACCAAACAGCATTATTTTTTTTGGTGTTTTTTTTTACTTCTTATACTTTACCTGTTGTGTTCAATTATTAGTTGTGTATAAATGACAAAAGGTCCCCTTCTGCCAATCTTCCTGCGACACTCTTCAGGCAGCGTCTGTTGAACAAGATAGAGAGAAATGGAAATGTTGAAATATTATACTTAATTTATTATAAAGATTATAATTACCGTATATTATAAAAAAAAATTTGAGACACTGCTCTTTTATTTTTTTTATTTATGTTTTCCATTCTTTTTATTGTTGAAGACAGGTTAACAACATATTATTATTATTATTATTATTATTATCCTTTATTTAGAACGCGCCAACATATTCCGCAGCGCAATACAGGGGTTAGGTACAAGTATAAACAATGCCCCACAATGAAAATAATGGAAGACCCTGTTATTGAGCTTTCAATCTGATATACACTGTGCTTTCCCTAAGGCACCTCACAAGATTAAAACTCGCAAACTTACATTCTAAAGGGTATGGGTAAGGTACAGGAGAGTGAGAGATGCATAGTGAATGAAGAGGCTAAAGATGATAGGCTTTTTTGAATAGATGTGTTTTTAAAGAGATTTTGAAGGATCTGAGACAGGAAGATAGTCTGGTGGTGCGAGGTAAAGAGTTCCAAAGAATAGGGGCAGCACGTGAAAAGTCTTGAAGCCGGGAATGAGAGGAGGTGATGAGAGAGGAGAAGAGAAGAAGGTCATTAGCAGAGCGAAGAGGGCGGGTAGGAGTGTATTTTGGGATGAGAGCAGAGATGTAGGAGGGTGCACTATTGTGGAGGGCTTTATATGTTAGGGTCATGATTTTGAATTGTATTCTAGACGCTATGGGAAGCCAGTGGAGTGCCTGACAGAGAGGTGCTGCAGACACTGATCGTTTAGTATGGTAGATGAGTCTAGCGGATGCATTCAAAATGGATTGGAGTGGAGACAGACGGGTGATAGGAAGGCCAGCAAGAAGAGTGTTGCAGTAATCGAGGCAAGATATGATGAGAGCGTGAATAAGAATTTTAGTTGTGTCTTGTGTGAGGTAGTGGCGTATTTTGGATATGTTTTTTAGGTGAAAGTGACAAGATTTTGTGAGTGATTGGATGTGGGGAATGAAAGAGAGGAAAGGGTCCAGTAGGACCCCAAGACAGCGGGCCTGAGAGGGAGTGATGATGGCATTGTCAACAGTGAGAGATATTTGCGGAGTGAAAGCTGTAGTAGAGGGTGGAAAGATAAGGAGCTCTGTCTTAGACATGTTGAGTTTGAGTTGACGGGCAGACATCCAGGAGGATATGCTCGAGAGGCAATTGGCAACATGAGCTAGCAGAGAGGGGGATAGTTCAGGTGCAGAGATGTAGATTTGGGTGTCATCAGCATATAGATGATACTGAAATCCAAAAGATTGTATAAGGGCACCGAGGGAGGATGTATAGATAGAGAAAAGGAGGGGGCCTAGGACTGAGCCTTGGGGTACACCGACAGTTAGAGGGCGAGGAGATGAAGAGGTGCCAGAGAAGGAGACACTAAATGTTCGATTTTCTAGATAAGATGTGAACCAAGAGAGAGCAGTGTCATGGATGCCAAGAGAGTGGAGAATTTGGATAAGAAGAGGATGATCAACTGTGTCAAAGGCAGCAGAGAGATCCAGGAGAATTAGGATAGAGAAATGACCCTTTGATTTGGCGTTGAGCAGGTCATTAGTAACTTTTGTGAGAGCTGTCTCTGTAGAGTGTTGGGGCCGGAAGCCAGACTGGAAGGGATCAAGGAGGGAGTTGGAGGAAATGAATTGTGTAAGGCGAGTGTAGACGACACGCTCAAGTAGTTTAGAAGCCAAGGGAAGTAGAGAGATAGGGCGGTAATTAGATGGAGAAGCTGGATCAGATGTGGGTTTCTTAAGAATGGGTGTAATTGTGGCTTGTTTCAAAGGTGATGGAAACTTGCCAGTGTCTAAGGAAAGGTTGAATAGATGTGTGAGAGCTGGGATAAGTGTGGTAGAGAGGGGGGGGGGGATCAGCTGCGATGGAATAGGATCACGTGGACAAGTTGTGAGACGAGAGGTTGATAGAAGGTTAGCAACTTCATCCTCAGTTACAAGGTTAAAGGAGTTTATAGTGGCTATAGGTTTGGGAAAGGGTGAAGGCAGACTGCTGTTTGTTTTTTGAGGAGAAGGTGTGATATGGGCGCGTTGAGAGGAGAGTTCATTATGAATATTTTCAATTTTACTATTAAAGTATCTAGCAAAATCTTCAGCTGTAAGAGAGAAAGGAGCGGGAGGTGGGGGAGGGCAGAGGAGAGTGGAGAACAAATGTTTGGGGTTGGAGGCCAAATTTGATATTAATGATGAGAAGTAGCTCTGTTTGGCAAGATTGAGGGCATAGTGATAGGAGCGTAGGATAAACTTGTAATGAAGGAAGTCTGATGAGGAGCGAGATTTCCTCCATAGTCGTTCAGCGATACGGGAGCACTTCTGGATGTAGCGAGTTTGTGTAGTGTGCCATGGTTGTTGATGAGAGCGGGGGCGTCTGCCTGCGGTTATGGGGGCTAGAGAGTCCAGGGTGGAATTTAGAGTCAAATTGTATTGTGTGGTAGCAAGTGAGGGTAGTGAGAGGACTGAGAAGGGGTTGCAGTAAATTGGAAAGGTGTTGTGAGTTAAGTGTCTGCAGGTTTCTGTGGGTTCTGGTAGTTGGGCGTGATAAAGGGTAGAGATTGGAAGGGGTAATGAGGCTGTAGGTTAGGAGATGGTGGTCAGAAAGAGGGAGTGGGGAGATTGTAAGATTGTAGATAGAGCAGTGATTAGAGAAAATTAGGTCCAGGGAGTGTCCATCCTGGTGGGTAGGGGATTCTATGCACTGTGAGAGGCCAAGGGAAGAGGTAAGCGCAACATAACATTGCATATAGTAAAAGGAGAAAGAAGAGAACAACATGGCAGTCAGGTTAAACAGCAACACAATTCCCCAGCATCAACGAAGAGACTGAACGCTATTTTTATACTAATCTTCCTGGTTCATTGCTTCATTATTATCTTGTGCCCTGTCTATCCCTCTATGTCTTCAAACATGGTATTTTTTTTTTATTGTCTGTCTTTTATCAGGAGACAAGAGTATAAAATCTGAAAAAACATTAACATCGACTATGTCAACTTAAAGGGAGAGGGGGAAAGAAAAAAAAGAAAAAGAGGGGGAGGGGGGAAGGGATATTAAATACCTGGCATACTCCTCCAGAGCCGCACCAGTTGAATTTCTACTGGTATGAGTGGTCATCCAGGCTCCCCCACAACCGCCATCCTTCGACAAGAGCTTCATTCCTTACTGTCCTAGTGATATCCCAACCTTAATGCTGTGGGCCGGGGTCAGCCATGCTGTCCAGATATTTTGGAATAGGGGGACCGTGTTCTGCAGGACATGGGACAGTCTCTTGTTTACCATAACATAGTTCATTTTCAAAATGATCTCTCTGGAGGTCGGTGTTGCAGCTTTCCATTTTTTTTCAGAAAAGCTTTTGGTGGCAAGAGCCGTAAAATGCCATAATTTGTTTTGGCTTTTAGAGAGACTGGGTCCATGAACCCCCAGAAGGCAGGTCTCAATCTCTGTCCCCAACTTGGTTTCTGTCACTTGTGAGAATAAGTCAGTCATCTCTTTCCACACCTTTTGCACTAATGGATACGTACTCCATATATGTAGAAAGTCTCCACCTAGCTTTGCATCCTCTAAAACAGTCTTCGCTAAGTCTATTATTAAGCCTGGATATTAGATATGGAGTATAATAGAACTGTGCAAAACTTTGACTGTATGTGGCTATATGTGTATGATCCTTTTGTTAAGTTGGTACAAATTTCTCTCCAAGTTGCTGCGTTCAGTTCCCTACCTAGGTCTTTCTCCCATTGGAGCATATATTTCGGCTTCTGTTTGTTCAGAGAGTCATTCAGAAAAGAATATAGAGACCCAATGAGGCCTTTGATAGAGGGCAGCTTTGCACATATAGTCGACCACCAGGAATGTTTAGGGGTCCCATGTACCCGGGTTAGTGAGGATATCCAATGTCTAAGTTTTCTGTAATTCCAGAGCTCACTTTCTGGTATGTGATATTTAGTGATAAGTGGGATAGCATAGCATTGTCTGAAAACCAGGTTCCTGCTCTTTCCAGTGGGCTGGTAAGCCACCATTGTCTAGAGGTGAGGCTGAACGCCGTCCCAAATTCCGGGAAAGACCTTACTGATAACAATGGCGATAGGAGGGGAGCCAAACCGCCAACCGACTTAAGCCGAGCCCAAGCTGCCAAAGTTGAAGATATTATGAGATTACAGTTTCATTGCCTGATGCCTGAGGGGGCACATCCCAGACTATAGTATCCCAAGAGTGAGGCTTCATTTGCCAATTTTCCACAAAGGTCAAAAGCGGTTGTATCTTAAACGCATGAGCCAGTGGGATAAACGCAAGCTGCGCCGCTCTCAGATACAGTCTCAGGTTCGGGCACGAGAGTCCTCCCTGAGACCTCCGCGGGAACATAGTCTTTCTTGCTATACGCGGCAACCTCCCTCGCCATATAAAATTTAAAATAGAAGCCTGAAGTTTATCTAGTTCCTTCATATCTAGCGGGACTGGGAGAGTTCTAAATAAATACAGTATTCTTGGTATGTCCATGAGAATTGATATTTCGCCCATCGTCGCATTTCTTCCATTAATTGTTTAAATAGGGGCGGGAAGTTGGCCTTATATATGTCCGACAGCTTCCTGGTGATTCTAACCCCCAAGTATTTAATAGAGTTTTTGGGCCATTGAAATCTATACTTCACTTTCAAGGCCCCCAGGACCGCATGTGGTATGCCAACTCCCAAAGCTTCAGTCTTTTCAACATTAATTTGTAGACCCGACAGGGCCCCAAATCTGCCTAGAGTTGACAACAAAGCGGGAATCGACGTTGACATTTCCGTTAGTGTGCAAAGTAGGTCATCCCACTCGCATTCCCTGTATCTCAGTGTTGCATCTAATCTTTTGAGCCAAAGGCTTAATCGCCAGCACAAATAGCAGTGGAGATAGTGGGCATCCCTGTCGGGTCCCCCTTTGGATGGCTATAGATATGTTCTCTGATCCTGGGAGTTTCAGGCAGGCCTGCGGATTTTTGTATAGTGTTCTAATGAGTTGTACGAATCTCCCTTCAAAGTCTAATTTTCGCCAGCACTGCGTATAGATACGGTCACTCCAATGTGTCGAAGGCTTTTTCCATATCGAGTGTTAACACAAAGAGGGCGGACTTGCTCTGGGAGGCCAAATGGATGACATTTAAGGTTCTCTTGATGTTTTTCCGCTGTCTGCCGATGTTGAACGAAACCTGTTTGATCCTTGTGGATCAAATCTGGGAGGAATCCCGAGATCCTATCTGCAATAACTTTGGCTAGTAGTTTAAGGGATATAGGACGATAATTCTTTGGGTCTAGTGGGTCCCTGCCTTCCTTGGGAAAGACAATTAAGTCCGCCCTGTTTAGCTCCGGGGGCATCGGTTCCCCCTTTAGGATGGAATTGAACAGTTGGCAGAGATATGGTGCTAGAATATGCGCAAAAGACTTGTAGTAAGAGTTGGTAAAGCCGTCAGTGCCTGGTGCCTTCCCCAGTTTCAAGTTGTTAATGGCTTTTAATATCTCCTCTACGGTTATGTCTGAGTTAAGTGTAGCCGCGTTCTGGTCTGAGACTTTGGGAAGGTCACAGGAATCTAGGTAAGACCTGAGAAGATTCGCATTCAGTTGCTGCTTCGTGGAGTATAGAAATCCACAAACGTTCGGTTAATGACATTTTGGCTAACTGTTACCTGCCCCTGTGTAGTTCTGATCTGCAATATCCTAGGCTCAGCTATCTTAGACCGCAGCTTCCTAGCTAATAAAGAGTCTGGCTTGTTGGCTTTGGAGTAGAATAGATGCTTGGTTCGCCTAAGGGCTTTCTCCGTTTTGTGGGAGAGTACTGCGTCTAACTCTAGCCGACACTGATCTATCATCTGGCGAGGTCTGGGAGAGGGGCATGATTGGTTCCTTGATTCTAAGTCATGCAGCTTGGTGGTAAGTTCCTGCTCTTTGAGTTTTCTTTGTTTCTTAAAAGCAAAAGCCAACTTAATGCAGGAGCCCCGGATAAAGTCCTTATGGGCCATCCATACCCAACCTATGCTCGAGTTACCCGTCCTGTTACACTCAAAGTAAAGGTGCAGCTCCTTTTCAATTTGTTCTGACAGCTCTGGATGAGCGAGTAAGAGATTGTTTAGTTTCCAAGCATACGGTGTGGATATATTTACCCTAGGTCTATGTCTATGCTCACCGCAGCGTGATCTGACCAGGGGCATACCCGTATTTCTGCCCTCTTTGATCGATCAAACAATGACGAAGCTATCAAGAAGGTATCGATCCACGAACAAGATCCGTGGGTGTGGGAATAATAAGTATAATCCTTTCTGTGTGGGTGGTGACCCCTCCAGGCGTCTACCAGGCCCAAACCATCTAGAGCCTTCTTGATTTGTCTTAGTTTGTTCAAGAACCGATCTGTGGCCTGCCTACCCGAGCGGTCCAGGACCTGATCAAAGGTCAGGTTGAAATCCCCTCCCTTCACCATCGTATTGCCAGAGTGAGGCTCCAAAAGCCTTAGAGTGTTCAGTAATGATTTATGTGGAGCATTGGTGGGGGCATAAAAGGAGATGAGGGATAAATTAGTCTTCAGGACCTTTCCATAGAGTATTACACAGTGTCCATCCTTATCCACTACTTTAGACTCTAACTGGAAGGGTAAGTTTTGTAGTATCGAGGCCCCCGCTTTTTTGGTAACTTGGGTAGAGGTATAACATCGTGGGATAGTCTCTACTAAGATAATTTGGTATATGTTTACGAGCAAAGTGTGTTTCCTGCATGAAAACAATCGAAGGCTTAAACTATTTGTAGTACATAAAGGCCTTCCAACTGGGAATTAAAGCCCTTCACGTTGTGAGTTACAAAGGTAAAGTTGGCGTCAGCTGGTCTAGCCATTACGAGTGTATAGTGTGGGGCTGTGTTGTCCAGTCATCTTACCTTGTCCTGCAAAGGACCCAACAAGAAGAGAACGACCGGGGGGGAGCCGGGACCCCACCTGCAAGCCAAGCATGGCCCACCTTGGGGCGGAAATGGAGAGAGCACACCAGGGGGAAAAGAGGGAGAAACAAAAAGAAAAAAAAGGACACAAATTAAATAAGTTATAACAACTTTGTAACTTTTTGCAATTAGTACAATTAAACACTCATAGATACACCATAAATCCTTCAAAGACATCTTCCTATACCAGTCGTCTATCCTGGCACCTCGGGGAAGGGTGAGTGGGACTGCCACTCTTCCACAGGACCCCAATAAGAAGGGGTTGGTCATTTCCAGGGGAAGAACAGGGAGAGAAAACAACAAATCATCATATGAGGGGGGGTATTTCCAGATATAGAAATCTTTGTGTAGTAAAAACAATAGAACCGGCATCGAAACCATCCCTTAGGGAAATAAAGCATTAGAGCTTTATAAATAGGTCAATAAAAAAAATTGCTATTCAATCTCAAAAAAACTTGATAGGAAACCGTCTATAGTTCCAAGAGGAGCAAGATTCAGTCCAGCCACACTCTTGTCTTTTTTGGCTGTCCTTTGATCACAAGCCGCTTGCATCTGGGCCCTCCGAGATCACCTTGTTCCGTGCCTGTGTGGGCCGGGTCTGGGGTGAGGATGTGAGGCCTACAGCGGTAATCTCCATTATCTGGGCCCGAGCCTTATATGGGACCGTAGACCATTGCTGCTTGGGGTTGAGACTTGGCCTTTCCCGCCGGGGGTTTGATCCCCCGCCCCCTTCTTCTTCCAGGACCATGTGAAGAGCTTGGAGGATTGCCCAGCCATCTTCAAGTGAGCGGGCAAAGTATGATTTGCCCTTGTGCTGGAATACCAGGGCAAAAGGGAAGCCCCACCGATACTGAATGTTGTGTTTAATCAACACTCCCAGGACCGGCTTCATGTCTCTGCGCTTGGCCAGCATGATGGGGGAGAGGTCTGCGAAGAGAAGAAGTGGAGCATTATCAGGCCCCTTGATATTTGGGGATTTTCGGGCTGCTGCCAACACCAAGTCTCTTGATTGTTGCCAAGGAAATCTGAAGATAACGTCTTTTGGCACCTCCAAGTTTCTTGTGGCCCCTAGGGCTCTGTGGGCCCTTCCGATTTCCAGCCAAGAGGTCAGGACCTCCGGGATGATCGTGGCAAGTGTCTCTGAGACATATTGCTTTAGATTCTGCACCGTGCTGGGGATTCCTCTGATTCTTATGTTGTGGCGTCTTGAGCGATTTTCTAGGTCTTCATATTTATCTTCCAAGGCCGTTAAACGACAGGAGTTCTGAGAAATCTCCAGCCTATCCCGTTCTTGTGCCTCAACAATCTGATTGGTGGTCTCTTCAAGCAGGTGGGTCCTTTGGCCCAGATGGTGAATATCATTTTTGATGGTATCAACAGTTTTGGTCATGTATGCTCGAAATAGACCCTCAGTCAGGGCTAATGAGCTTTTAGAGAGATTCATGTCAGGTTGAGGCTGGTCTACCTGGCCCTCATCCTCCGATTCACCCAAAGGATCCGATGCCACTTCCTTTGTTGCCCCTGGAGGTTTGCAGAAATCTGTGATTCTCTTCGTTGGTAGGGCTCTCTTGTATCTCCCCATCTCTTGCCATCGTGCTTTGTGAGCTGAGTTGAGCATAGAATCAGAGAGGCCGGATGTGCAGAGTATTAACTAGTGGTCTGGGTCTTTTAAGGAGTCCGCTATCCAGTGATAGTGCGATTGCCAGCTGTAGCTTTCAGTGTTGCTGTGCTAATGATCCGTTGAGGTACCCCCCTCAAAGTGATTTTTAGTCCCAAGTGCACATTGCTTTAGGCATTGGCTTCAGTGGACACATGCCGTAGGTATAGGTAAATGCGTGGTACATAAGATGTTGCAAGGGCGGCCAATCCGGCTCCCCAGTAGCACTGTAGCTGGATTCAGTCCCGAACAAAAGTGATAGGGAAAGTGGCCCTTTGATGTATTGTGTATTCCTGCTGCAGTCAGGTATATGATGATTGTAAGCTGGCCAGAAGAGGTGCAGGCGGTGTAGTGGTTCTCCACTAGGTCGCAGCAGAGCCCCTCAGATACTCTTAGTACTGGAAAATCTTCTAGGGAAACCCCCTTGAATTGCTTATTATTCTTATCTATAGTTCTGGTTTATGTAGTTCTGTCAATTCTAACCCAGATAATTGTCAGGTGTTTCTGGCACCGTTCAGGTAGATGATATTATTCCTTCATTTATATTGGTATAAAGGCCTCTGTATTGTCAACAGGCAGGCAGTATCCTGGATTTGTGTCTGCTTTGCCCTTATCCAAGATGGATGGATCCCCCACTGTACCTTGTGTTTGGTCATGGCAGCTCCTGGTCTCTCTCCCCGATATCCTCTCTCAATGCTGCGCCACAAAATGGTGGGCGCACTTTCGTGGGCTTGGTGTCTTGTGCAGTGGGGGGGGGGGGGCACGGCACGTCCCTCTTATTTTTTTAACAAAATTTAGTTTTATAAATTACCTGTTGATTTTAATCTCTTGCCTGTAAATTGCTGCATATTTGACAGTCCATGTTAAACCGTGCAGTGCTGCAAATTTTTCAGTGACACTGTTCAGGCAGTCTGCTGAAAATGATTTTAAAAAAGCAGATTGTGAAATGCAGTGTAAATATATATGTATATCTACTTTTTTTTTATATAAAAGCATAAATTAGGTTTTAAAAGATATGTTAGTAAAAGCTATGTTGTTGTAGAAGTGTCTCCTTTTTTCTTCCTTTGAAATATCTATCATTTTATCCCATGTCTGTTTGAAATTTTACTATACATGAATAATGGCTTCTAATTTCTTCAGTAAATTTTTGTTTGTCAATATTTGAAATAAATTATTTAAAAAAAAAATATTAATTGATATTAATGAATGCTCAAACTTTAGATATATTTGAAATGTTACTATATATAAATAACATGGTCCTTTGCAATATTTTTTATTATTTTTTAATTCTTAATGTAATAATTAGAATGTATTAATTAATTAATTAATTAATTATAGCTTACCTATTTTCAGTAATTTGCAGATTGTAAACTTCTAAAATGATAATGAAGTTGCTTCAGAAGTAACACCACCAGTGAAATGTCCAGTTACACTGTTCATCACCTGAGGAGAAATTTAAAAATTTCTGGAAAGTTTGCAGTATTTATAGACTTGGAGCTGAAGTAGAAACTGTTAGAACGCAATACGTCTGTGCTATTTGCATTACATCCATCAATTTGCTTTCAAGCCACCATTTTGCTCAAGTTACTTAGTTCTTGCATATAAAATGTCCACGATTTTGTATGTGTTACAGAGTGCATGATGTGTGTTACGTGCCGTATGAACTGTTATTAAGTTTGGGTAAGTTTTCCGAGTAGGTGTTGTAATTTTACATGCTTAGCCTCGTTTTTCTTTTGTTTTTCCGCCATTTTTTCTGTCGCTTAGGCGATTTTGCAATCTCAAAATGAATGAAATTGAAGTTAAATTCGCAACCTACCCCACTGGCAGATGTCCTGCCTGTCCCCCGTGGTGTGTGTGATATTTTAAAATGTTTTTTTTTTTTGTATTTCGTGTTTTTTTTTATTTTTATATGTGCTCGATTCGGCCATTAAGTTCGTATTTTTTCGACCTCGTATTTTTTTTTTTCGATGTCTGCGCTTTCCGTTGTAAAATGTTACGGGTTGTAATTTTATTTTTATTTTTAAACTGCTACGGGTCTTGCAATGTGAATTGGATAATGAATGTTTTTGTTAAAGTGTAGTGCTGCGGCTCGTAGATTTATGTTGAACTGTATTCCCGCGAGTCGTAGGGATGAGCGCCGACGTCGCTCATCTCCATAAGTGCAGTGAGGGCCTTCCGCGCTCCGTGCCTAAGTCGTACGGGGTCATAGGGATGAGCACCGTAGCGCATTGAGTGCCTTTACCGCTCCCTGCCTAAGTTGTACTGGGTCGTAGGGATGAGCGCCTATGGCGCTCATCTCCACCAGCGCAAGGAGCACCTTCGCCGCTACTTGTCAGCAACTGGGGCCCTCTCTTCACCCGCAAGCGTTAGCAACAATCCGTATTGCTTACAATTTAATGTGACAAAGAAATACATACAATAGTTCACCAGTTATAGGTAATATGAAAAGCAACTCTCCCTTAAAAATAAAACACTGTATTAGCCATTGTAGGTGTATTTGGGTGAGGTATAGTTGTACTGAAAAGTTTATATACCCTGGCAGAAATTGTAAAATATTGGCATTTATTTTGAAAATATGACCGATCATGCAAACATTTATTATCACATAGTTGTTTGGCTCCTTTTTACATCATAATGATAACAGAAACCACACAAATGGCCCTGATCAAAAGTATGCATACCCTTGAATATTTGGCCTTGTTACAGACACACAAGATGACACACACCAGTTAAAATGGCAACTAAATCTCAATTTCCCACACCTGTGGCTTTTTAAATTGTAATTAGTGTCTATGTATAAATAGTCAATGAGTTTGTTAGCTCTCACGTGTGTGCACTGAGCCGGCTAGATACTGAGTCATGGGGAGCATAAAAGAACTGTCAAAAGACCTGTGTAACAAGGTAATGGAACTTCATAAAGATGGAAAAGGATATAAAAAGATATCCAAAGGCTTGAAAATGCCAGTCAGTACTATTCACTCACTTATTAAGAAGTGGAAAATTCGGGGATCTTTTGAAACCAAGCCAAGGTCAGGTAGATTTCAGTCACAACTGCCAGTAGAATTGTTTGTAATACAAAGAGAAACCCACAGGTAACCTCAAGAGAAATACAGGCTGCTCTGTAAAAAGACGGTGTGGTTGTTATAAGGAGCACAATCGACGGTACTTGAACAAAAATGAGCTTCATGGTCAAGATGCCAGAAAGAAGCCTTTACTGCGCCAATGCCACAAAAAAAAGCCTGGTTACAATGTGCCCGACAACACCTTGACATGCCTCACAGCTTTTGGCACTCTGTAATTTTGAGTGATGAGACCAAATAAAGCTTTATGGTAACAATCTTAAGCGCTATGTTTGGAGAGGAGTCAACAAGGCCTATAGTGAAAAGAGTACAATTCCACCTGTAAAGCATGGTGGTGCTCACTGATGTTTTGGGTTTGTGTGAGCTCTAAAGGCACAGGAAATCTTGTGAAAATTGATGGCAAGATGAATGCAGCACGTTATCAGAATATACTGGCAGACAAATTGATTCTTCTGCACGAAGGCTGTGCATGAGACGCCTTTTGTACAAGGCCAAGTTGACCCTCCAAGTGGTTACAGCAAAAGAAGGTGAAGGTTCTGGAGTGGCTATCTCATGTCTCCTGACCTTAATATCATCAAGCCACTCTGGGGAGATCTCAAATGTGCGGTTTAGTCAAGACGAACAAAGACCTTGCATGACCTGGAGGCATTTTGCCACGACAAATGGGCAGCTATACCACCTGCAAGAATTAGGGGCCTCACAGGCAACTATTACAAAAGACTGCACGCTGTCATTGATGCTAAAGGGGGCAATACACTGTACTAAGGGTATGTAAACTTTTGATCAGGGCCGTTTGGGTGACTTCTGTTATCATTATGATTTAAAAAGGAGCCAAATAACTATGTGATAATAAATGGCTTCATATGATCACTGTCCTTCAACAAAAGACATTTGTTGTGCATAATCAGTCATATTTTCAAACAAAGAGTATAGGGTGATAACAACTCATCAAACATGCAATAAAATTAATAGTGTACTAGGAACAACCACCCAACAATCTGGTATTGATTATCTTGGCCTATAAATCTCTAAAATAAAGAGAAAAAGCTGCATATACTTGCTTTTGCATTTTTTCTCTCTTTGTTGTTTTTCTTGATACTGTGGGGAGTCCTACCCTGAATTTTTTTTCTGCTGAGTTCATCCACCTCATCCATATTATCAGCCACTACATCCTGCTAGTCCCTTCACTAACTACTTATATTATGCAATTTGAAGTCCAGAATCCTCAGCAAACTGTAAAGCTTATTATACCTTTGCAACTCACTGCTATTCTGCATCACATTCTAGAGTAGTGCTGGGATGGTCTTGAAAGTAATGTAGTATATAAAATATGAATAAGTGAAGTGGCGGTGTAAATGCCGGAAAGGAACGGAACAGACCATAAAAAGCCCTTTCCAAAATAAATCAATATCAATATCACTGGGGTGTGTTAGATATTATTGAGAACAATATTTAAGAACAAAAAACACTTCAATATTCATGCTCTTTAAAAAATAAATAATGCTAAAATCATTGGGACCTGTTAAATATCTTATAGTATGCTTTATTAACCCTTTAACAAGCCAAAAATACAATATTTTGTAAAATGAGCCAGAATGGCAACTTCCCAAAGAGCTAAAAATACAACATTATCCAGATACACATGGCTAGATGGGATTCATGTAATAAGCTTCATAAATTCCACCAAAACTAATTTCAAGAGTCTGTTTCTGGCCAGAATACAATATTTCATAAAATGACCCAGAATGGTGACTTTCCAGAGTTTCAGAACTCCGAGATTCACCACATACACATGACTAGATGGGATTCATGTAATAAGCTTCATAAATGCCACTAAAACTAACTTCAAGAACCTGTTCCAGTTAGAATACAGTATTTTGCAAAATGACTTGGATCGGCAACTTTCCAGAGAGTCAGAAGTACAAAATTCACCAAATACACCTGACTAGATGATATTCATGTAATTAGATTTATAAATGCTACAGAAACTAATTTCAAATACCCGTTCCGGGCCAGAATACAAAATTTGGTAAAACAACCCAGAACGCTGACTTTCCAGAGTCAGAACTCCAAAATTCACCAGACACACATGACTTGATGGGATTCATGTAATTAGCTTCATAAATTTCACCAAAACTAATTTCAAGTACCTGTTCCGGTTAGAATACAGTGAATTTTAGAGTTCTGACTCTCTGAAAAGTTGCTGTTCACGGTCGTTTTACGAAATACTGTATTCTAACTGGAACACGTACTTGAAATTAGTTTTCCAGTAGAAAATCCTTAATGAATATGTTAAAAATTTGAGAACCCAATACTGAAACCTGAGGAACTTCACTTACCACATTAGTCCAGTCTGAGTATGTTCCATACTTCCATGCTTCCTGTCTTTTAGCCAGTTCTCAACCCATGAACAACAATAGTCTCTACAGTTGCATTGTATCAAAAGCCTTTGCAAAATCCAAAAGGAATACCTCTACTGAGTTGCCTTGATCCAAAATCCTACTTATCTTCTCATAGACACTAATTAAATTTGTTTGGCATGACCTATCCCTCATCAATATGTGCTGACTTCTACATATTATATTGTTCAAATGGACGTGTTCTTGTATGCTATCCCTTATTAACACTTCTAAAAGCTTTCCCACTGCAGAAGTGAGGCCTACAGGTCTATAGTCCCCTGGATCTTGCTCCCTTATTAAACATAGAAGCCGGTGACCACAGGAGTTGGGACCACAGGAGCAGAAAGCCTGGCTGGGCAGGCTAAGGTAGTTGGAGATAGCCAGGGAAATCTGGGGTAGTGCCAGACAGGAAGGTAGCTCTGGGGTGGTGCCAGATAGCAAGTAACTATGGTGGTGTCAAAAAAGTGCAGAGGCAAAACCAAAGTCAGACGGTCCAAGGGTAAGGTGCCGGTGGCAGAAAAAAGGAGAAATTAAAAATGCACGCCAAGGACAAAAAAAGGGAAAATGTAATTAAAAATAGTAGACCACCAGATTTTTTACTGTGGTCAAGTATCCCACAGAAGTAATGGAGTAGCCCTCATAGTCAATCAAAGGGTGACCAAAGCAGGGCTTGGTTACAACTCAATAAATGACAGAATGATTTCAATTTAAATTCAGGGCAAGCCATTTAGCATAACTGTGATCCATGTTTATGCTCCAACCATGAATGCTGAAGAAGCTGAAGTTACCCAGTTCAACAAAGATATTCAAAGGATATTCAAAAAGATGTTACTATCATCATCAGAGATTGGAATGCTAAGGTAGGGAACCAAAAGACACCTGGAATGACTGGCAAGTTTGGCCTTGGCGTACAAAATTAAACAGGTCAGAGATTAGTAGAAATCTGGCAAGATAACACCCTCTTCCAACAGCCTCCAAGATGACTCTACACATTGACTTCAGCAGATAGACAATATAGAAATCAGATTGAAAACAAAACCTTGAGTTTCTTATTGAAAAATTCAGAATCAAACTTAAAATTTAAAGAAAAGAGGGCAAATTATCAGACCAAGTAGATAGAAAATAAATAATATCCCTTGTGAATATGCAGTGGAAGTAAAGGTTTATAATATAGATTTAAGGAACTAAATATGTCAGATAGAATGCTTGAAGAAATTTGGACTGAAGTTTGCAACATTATCCAGGAAATGACAACAAAGAATATCCCTAAAAGGAAAGAAAAGTAAGAAGGCAAACTGGCTTTCTGATGAGGCTTTGAAAGTAGCCCAGGAAAGAAGGAAAGTAAAAGGTAGTAGAGATGGAAAAAGACTTGTCCAACTGAATGCAGAATTCCCGAAGATAGCATTAAGAGACAAGAAGACATTCTACAATGAGCGATTTAAAGAGATCAAAGAAGATAACAGAATGGGTAAATCAAGAAAAATGGAGATCTCAAAGGCACCTTTCATGCCAAAGAGGGCGTGATAAAAGACAAAAATGGTAGAGACTTAACAGAAGGAGATCAGATAAAGAAGAGGTGGCAGGAATACACTGTAGATCTATACAGGGAGTATCTTAACAACAGTGATGACCTCAGTAGTTTGTCCAATAGGCTGGAGCCAGACATCTTGTAGCGCGAAGAGAGATGGAATCCCAATTGAACTATTCAAAATCCTACAAGATGATGCAGTGAAAGTGTTGCTTGTCTTATGCCAACACATTAGGAAAACTCAACAATAGACTGGAAAAGGTCTACATCCCAATCCCAAAAAAGGCAGTGTCGAAGAATGTTCCAATCATTGAACAAATGCAATTATTTCACATGCCAGCAAGGTAATGCTTAGGATTCTACTAGCTCAACTGCAACAATATATGGACCGGGAACTACCAGATGTGCAAGCCGGATTCCGCAGAGGAAGAGGCACAAGAGATCAAATTGCTAATGTCTGATTGATAATAGAGAAAGCATGAGAGTTCCAGAAAAGCATTTACTGTACATCTGCTTCATTTCTATAGACTTTGTGGATTACAACAAAATGTGGCATGTCCTTAAAGAGATAGCAGTACCAGATCATCTTATCCTCTTCAGAAATATTCTGTATGTGGACCAAGGTCAGAACCGAACATGGGACAACAAAATGAGTCAAGATCAGAAAAGGTGTGCAACAAGGTTGCATATTGTCACCTTATTTATTCAACTTATACACAGAGTACATCAGGTGTAAGGCTGGGCTAGATGAATCCAAAACCGGAATCAATATTGCTGCAAGAATTATCAACAACCTCAGATACTCTGATGATACTACTTTGATGGCTAAAAGTGAGGAGGAACTAAAGGACCTATTGATGAGGGTAAAAGAAGAGAGTGCAAAAGCTGGCTGTTAAAAAGCCAACTATCATGGCTAATGCAATCTCTCTTCCTGGCAAATAGATGAGGAAGAAGTGGTATCCAAGCTCTCTTCACATAGTGGCTTCTGGAGAGGAAAGCTATGGCAGGCTTAGACAAGCTCAGACATTTTGGCCATGTCATTAGACGGCAGAAAGATTAAAGGCACAAGAAGAAGGCCATGACCGATGCAGATATGGATGAATGACTTAAGCAATGGACATGAACTTGATGGAGCTCAGAGGGGCAGTTGTTGAGAGATGTACCGGGCATGCTGATTTCCATAAGGTCACAGACAGTTGGACGCTACTGTATGGCTAGACAACAACAACATGCCTCATGTTGAAAATGAATGCCTAATGAAATAGCATCCACATTAAGTAAACACGGAGGAGGAGACTGAACTGACTACTCATCATGCATGTTCCCTGGTGGCTTGTTACGTGGAAGGGAGCACATAATCCCAAGTTTGACTCTCACCTCAGCCTTGCTCTGCCATGCTTTACTGTTTGCAGACAGTTCTGATAGATGATGACATAGCATCCACCAGGTGGAAGAGGTGCATCAGTGCTTTTGGGGATTAAAACCATAACTGTGTTTTAACAAGCCATAGCATTTCCTTGCTAAATTTGCATCACTGTGAAGTGAGATTAATCTATCACAAAATGGAATAGGGAAAGCATCAGTAATTATATTATTTCATCAGAATATAACATTAATCATTTGTTGAATCAAATCTGAAAATGACATGACGCTTCATAATTGTAAACACCATCCGTTGTTGCTATCACAAGCCATAATATAAAAAGCAAAGCAACCCTAAAAGTTTCATAACTTGAAATGCCTTTTAAGATGTGGAAGGGTTTTAGTACAATGTTAAAGGAAAGCAATTCTAGTATGAAACAGCCATTATCATATCCAGTGCCCCATAACATCCAATTTCCACATTACAGCTCATATCACAACAGATCAATATATTCACAGCACCGTCTGGCATCCTGGCACTAATCTGGCAAATTAAAACTCTTATCTTTTAACATGGTAAAACCTGAAAAACTAAAGACTTCCTTGAAAAATGTTCTAAGGCAAACAAATCATCTTCTTTATTCCACTCAAACACTAAATGTAGAATTAGCCAGATGCCTCAGAAAATGTAAGACTTTTTTTTTTATTATGGTGTGTTGGAGATGGGTGGATAGTCCTATTGTGTTTCGACTGTAAGAAAAAATAATTGGCAAAATTAATAAAAACACAAGTTAAGCTAATATTACCACAACTATAAGTGTAGCCATGATTAGATATTTCTAAGCATTGTTAATCTCTGTCTATCTGAACAACAATCAAGTTTAATTTCCATAGATTATTTTAATAATTAGACATAACTCTGCTGAATATACTTTTTCTTTTCCAATCCACCATAAATATGCATTTAGAGAGTAAGTTCCACTGTAAGAAAAGTTGCTCTTATTTGAAAGAGTACACTTGCACAAATTCAAGTGTGTATATAAAAGTTATAGAACTTGCCATTTTATTGCTTTGTATTGGTTATATAAGAAAAGGAAGGTAATGTGAGCTGTAGAAGAACACACAAAACAACAGTTTAGCTATCATAGTGTAGAACTACAGCTGTAGTTTTATAGGCTCTTAATCTTTAAAAAACATTTTTTATGTTTTCAGGCATATTTTATTTTATTTATTTATTTATTTTTTTTCATCTTTTTTTTCATCTCTTTTATTGTTTTTAGTTCATATCTGTATCAGTATCGTTTTTTGACTTGATAAGGAGAGGCAATATCTCTCGAAAGCTTGTTGCTATATTATGAATACGTTTGTCCAATAAAAAAGGTATCACTCTTTACTGCAATACTCTGAATATTCAACTATATATATACATATATATATATATATATATATATATATATATAAATATATATATGTCACATATTATAGTTGCCAAATTGCTAGACGTCGTTATGCTTTGTGTGGTGCTTGCGAAGAGCCATTAAGAGGTAGCACTTAGCCGATGAGCGTCAAAGGCGCTCATTGCTGCGAGCCTTGCAAAGCGAGGCGAGCCGTTAACATGTAGCACTTAGGCAATGAGAGTAGCGAGGCGAGCCGTTAAGGCACTACAACGCACTACAACTATCACGATGAGGCAATGAAACAAACGGGACTTAGCCACAAAACATTTCCTAAACTCGGGATCGCCTTGGCCTGCAAGCTGTTGACAAACACGAGACGCAGGACTTAGAAAAAAAAGATATGAGACGCAAAAAAATACGAGATTAACGGACGAACTGCGAAAACAAAAATACAATAACAACACACTAAATACAACAAAAAAAATTACAAAAACATCACAGACAGCACGGGACAACAGAGAGAATGTCTGGGAGTGAGATGGAACATAAATTTAAGCAGATTTAGACGATTTTCGCCACTCGAAAATCGCCTAAGCGATGAAAAAAATGGGCGCCGAAAACAAAATTAAATGAGGCTACACCACCCCGGGTGGACATAAACTGCAATGAGCCAAATGCGGAGCGAGTGTCCGCATTTGCGGAGGTGGAGGCTCTACGGCGCCTCAATCTCTGTAAAAAACAACACAGAAAAGCAAGACTTAAAAAAAAAAAAAAGAGCTGCAGGATTTGAAAAAAGAAGAATACGACCGCCGGAACCGTAGAGAAATAAAACAACGCGGGATGAGGAAATCGGCACTTAAAAAAAACAAAAATTTTGAGGTTGCAAACATACCAAGTTAAAATGCGTACAGCCAAAAACAACAAAAACACTGAAAAATAGAAACAAAACATACAAAAAACATCACACACAGGACGGGGGGACAGCAAGGACGTCTGGGAGCAAGGTTGAATGCGAAATAAAGTCGAATTTAAGGAGTTTCGGCACTTGAAATCAGCTAAGTGAGAAAAAAAATGGTGGCCGAAAAAAAATGAAAGCGATGCTACACGTCCCTGAAGTGCACTAAACACTGCCAAGAAGGTACGACTTTTTAAAAAAACAACAATTAAGACCCAAGGAAGAAAATACTGAGCTAAAGAAGGTAAAAAACTCACATTTGGTGACCTCAGCACATGAGGTATGGATGGCACATCAGGGGGACTCTCTCCTCAGATCATCACGGATATGTGGGTAATCCTTATGTCTGTGGTGAGTCTCCAATGGTCTGTTGTTAATCAGAAAGCTCCTATTTTTATGAGTGGAAAAGATGGAATCCACCCAAATATCATATATATTAGGTCTGCAATCTCCACATGCTGTGTCCCAGTTGGGTAAGTATATTGCAGCTATACAACCAAAAGAGACTCATACATGTACTGGTAGGTAAACGGTGAAGATGTCTTTATTAAAAAGTAGTATATATATAACTTTACATAGATATCAAAAACTAGTAATACTGTTGCAGGTCAGACCTAAATGTCTAAATGAGACCTGTCCAGAAAAACTGACAATTGCAGTAAAGTGGTAATACTATACACCAAAAAACAAATAGGTAATATAATACTAATAAAAAAATAAAAACAAAGTAAAAAACATATATATATATATATGCCCAACATAAGCAAATATATGTGCAAGCAAACACGTTTCGTACAATTTTGGACTTCAGTGGTTAATAGGTGAGGCACAAGGAGTGGTACGTGTTTAAATAGCCCATCTGGATCCTTTTGGCGCCGGAAAGTGAACCAGGAAGTGATTACACTTTACTTCCGGGTCACAGGGTTTCCCAGCACCCAAATCCATCTTCTTTCCCATACAATCCCAGGGACACTATATACCTGTTTTTCAAAACATGGTGATGAATAAGTTAGAGGAGATGTGTACAAAAAAACATATCAATACTAGAAAAACTAATCTCAAGAAAAAGGAAAGAGAGGCCCTGTTACACCTCAAAAACAACTCAACGATCACCATGAGACAGGCAGATAAAGAAGGAGGCCTAGTGATTCAGGACAGAGTTACGTATGCTGGCAGGGACTTACACATAAATTAGTAAACATAACTTATAATATATAATACAGATATAGAATAAAATGCCTCATGTCAAATTAATTCAAAAAGAGAAATGTCACAAGATGGGACTCTTTATGCAATGATATGTGCCCACATAATACACATGTGATGAGCTGCCATAATGTGACCAAAAAATTAGAATAGACATAATAATATAAATATAAATAGATAATTAAATCAAGAAACCTAATATAAGGTAAGTGAATCAAATGAAAGAGGCAAATATATCCAAATGTATAATATAGAGGGACGATATTGGATAAAAGAGATATATAGGATAAATCAGAGCCAAGAAAACCATTAAAAAATGAATAATAATAATAATATTAACTCTTCATTATATCATATATATTTTGGGTGTGAAAAACATATATATCTTGTCTATTGTATCATATCCATTTGTGACCAATCATGGTTTATAATAATAGCTTCAACCACATCCACTTAGCCATTTGAACAATTCCTGTTCTCGTTGCAATTTATTTATCAATATTAGAGTGTTAAGCACTTTGGAATTACCGTATAGTGATTACCATTTACATAATAATAATATTAAAAATATATATATATTATTATGAAAAAATTAATTATTATAAAAAATGATTATGAATAAAAAATAAACTAAAGGAATAAAATACACTTAAAAGCATCCGGCCTTGGAGATAAAGCAAATCTAATAATATGAAAAAAGCCAAGATCTACAGATACCATAAGCAAAATACAACTTTAAATGATTAATAATAAAATTAATAATAATAAAACAATATACTGGTTATCATATCATATGATGGAACAAAGTGTCACCCTTGACTCATAATGTGACATGAGAAAGTACCTATATGCCTGCATGAAGCCAGTGTATCCCATATATATGGCACACAAAAAAGAGTTCATATGTCAAAATGTGTGAAAATAATGCAATGAATGGAATGAAGCCTACATGGCCCTGTCCTTGAAGTGATCCCACATATATGATCACACACATACCTTGTGCCTCACCTATTAACCACTGAAGAAGTCCAAAATTGGATGAAACGTGTCTGGTTGCTTATGTTGGGCATATATATATATGTTTTTTTACTTTTTTTTAATAGTATTATATTACCTATTTGTTTTCAGGCCTTACTTTGGCACTAAATTCTTCCATTCATTATTTTGGGTATACACCTATTTAACTTGCAAATAATAACATTAGGATTCTAAAAGGCCACTTTACCCGCCTAAGCAAACGGTTTGGCCTCGCGCACGCAGCCTATTTACACTGCACACTTGCCACATTGCTGACACTTTCTCCTCAGATGATCAACACTCCAACTGTACATTTTCAGATGCAGGAAAATCCAAAAAGGTTTTTAGCTCTTCAGGATATTGATTGCTGCATATTAAATATAAATAGGTAAAGTATATTAATTTATTAATTCATATTACTTTATTATTGTACTCACATTTTTTTTATATTTTACACTGTTCTTATATATCTGCCTTCAAAATGAGCACCAAAGGTGATCGTTGCAAAGCAGGACACTTGAAGTACACGAGGGGAGAGGCTCAAAATGAGCGCCAAAGGCGCTATTTGTTAGCCACTCGATGAGGGCCAAAGGCACTCAGCGCGGGGCTTGCAATGAGCACCAAAGGAGCTCATCCTGGGGCTTGCAATGAGCGCTGAAGGTCCACAGAAGAGCAAAAGCCTTACATTGTGTGACAAACAGCATTGCCATGGCTTAAATTTTTATTGCCGTCATTTTTGGCGGGCAAGTCGCTAGTATATATATATATATATATATATATATATATACATATATATATATATATATATATATATAAATATGTATATATATATATATATCCTTATTCATTCACTCACAGGAGCTTCAGTTACTTTAAGTAATAGTTTCTATTGCTTTATAGAATCATATGATTATATCGATAATATTCCAGAACTGGCATCTGATGGAGAGCCAGTTTACATCAATTGTCCTTTGGAAGATATACTGGAAGACAGTAAGCTAGTGTTTAACGTTACTTGGTACAAAAATGACTCCGAAACAGAAATTACATCAGACACACAATCAAGAGTTCATCAAGATGGTATCCTACTTAAGTTTTTTCCTGCAGGATTAGAAGATTCAGCATTCTATATGTGTATGATCAGGTAAGGTTTATATTCGTTTACATGATAAAGCAATGATTTCCTATGTACCTATATTATTCTGAGACACAAGTATTCAGCAGATGTGAAGAATATTTTGCCACTTCAGTAGCTAGCAAAGCATATACAAAATCTGCATGTCCCTATGCAATGCTGTTATTATGTTTACACAGTATTATTAAAACAGATTATGTAAAATAAATTAGGTATTTGCACATATACATACATCAAGAGTTTTTTACATCAGTTGTAACAGTTCAAATAAATTACTTTTTATAGTTTGTTCTTCCACAACCCTCAAAGTATCCATAAATAGAACACACAATTATGCAAATAACTTATATCAATGTAAACATCAGTAAAGATATATAGCCCTATTAAATTGGGGCTACATAGCCCGTAAGTCAAAATTTATGGGTTCTGGCTATTAAATTAGCTCCGTTACGTAGCTTGCAGCGACCTTGTGTGTTAAGACGCAACGGACGAAAAATGTCTACGGGACAGGGTACGTTGAAGTTCACGGCCGCAAGTTCTTTGTGACGGCCAATGCACGTAGTCCACAAATGGAGGCAGAAATATTATAAGCTCCAAATAGGACTCACAAATGGTTTACTGACTACTTTTACACTACTTTTAAACACTGTAAAGGGCAATATACATACACCAGTGCACTTAACAAATAGGGAAGGCATGGAAAGGCATTACAATTACTTACACAATAATCCCCAAATAAAAAATTAGCATAAAAAGAAAAATATTATTTATTCTCATATATTGGAATGGTCATGAAAACCCAAGCTGCAACATGCAGAAAGCATTTAAAGACACACATTTAAATAGCAATACAGAAACATGAAACTTATGCCATATTAACCCTTTGTCACTCACAGAGGCTCTATTGTGCCCCCAAAACATCAATAGAATTGCATATTCATCTCATTGGCAGTTCCTTCTCTAGTGGATTGGGATTTGTCTGACCTCTCTGCTATCACCTGCCCATCTACACTGGATCCATGTGCCTCTTGTAAAGCCTTTATGTGTTTTTGTGCCCCCCCCCCCCCCCGAATTAGTTAGAGTAGATTAGTGTGGTGTATGTTCCCCTGGTCCCCCTCAGTATTGCTAGGTGGTGGTGGTGAAGGGGCTTGTGTACTGCAATGAGGCTGTGAGCTATACCATGTAGGGTCACTCTGGGTGGGCACATCATAGAAGAGAGGTCAGAAAAAACACAGTCCACTAGAGAAGGAACTGACAAACCACTCCGGTATCCTTGCCATGCAAAGCTTGTGGAACAGAACAGGCAGAGACCTAGCTTGCAAGTGCTGCAGTCCATAGGGTCACAGAGAGTGGGTCATGACTAAATGACTGAACAACAAATAATACAATTTCCCCCTGGTACTTGCAATATGTTATGTGGCGGTGTAATTTGGACAATATTTGGTCTCCCAATGTAGATGTGATGAGCAAGATATATATGCAATGATATATATATATATATATTCCCGGGTCCACATTAGAGCCTCTGTGAGTGACAAAGGGTTAATATGGCATGGGTTTCATGTTTTTGTATTGTTTAATCAGGTAGATTTAATTATTTTTTCAGCCTGGTTTTCATATTGGTATGTGTCTGACCATTACAACATATGATAGGAAATATATATTTTGAAAAGGCATATTTATTCCTTGGTTATTATTTTTCAAGTAAATGCATTTACACATATGCTAAGTGGGTATGGTGAAGGGCCTTGTGTAACTAAATGAAGCTGTGAGCTATACCATGTAGGGCCAGTGTAGGTGTGTACATCATAGCAGAGAGGTCAGCCAAATCACAGTCCAATAGAGAAGGAACTGGCAACCCACTCCAGTGTCACCTGTCCTATTCATTGTAGGCCCTCAGGGGAATGTTCCCACTCCACAATCTCACTAATTGGACTTGGCCTGTGTATTAACCCTTTATCATGATTACATCTAATATTCTGTATGATATGATATCTGATGCTATTATGACTATTAAACTTTGTATATGTATTGATCTATTGCATGTTAACTAGGGCTCATTAGTTTACATCTATAGGAATGTGACACTAATGTGATGCATTGAAAACACACTGACATGGTTACAACGGTATAATAAAGCTTTTTTTTTTTACACAGACCACAATCAGCAGTGGTCAAGACTATGCAACAGTATCATGGGTCTGGTGTGGGTGGGTCCCAAGAGATCAAGAGGCTATGATTTGAAAAAAAAGGGGATACCTACAGGGGCCAATATAATAGTCTAGAATAAGCATGATTCAAGCACCTACCAGGTTCACATGCAGCCTTTACACCACTGCAACTAGAATCTGATGAATAAAAGGATAATCAGATATCACTCCATTTAATTGAAGAAACCATTAATGTGCATAGCACTTACAAATTGTCTAGATGTGCTCAATGAAACAGATGATTCAACCTCTGGACTGTGTAATACAATCCAGTTTCACACATACAGTGTGGTGACAGAAAAATTAAAAAAAATAAAATGTGGTCAACTTAAAAGAAAAGGCAGAGGGGGATAAAAAAAAAAAAACTAATCGCAATGCATGTACAGTACAGTGCTAAATACTGTACCAATAGACCAACTCACCTGATTCCCATCTGCAAGCATTACTAACTATTAGCTAGGTCTCTGGATAATCAGCAATATGGGAAAATAGTCATTAATACGGGAAGGACACGAAGGTCAGCAGCCAAATTCACTGTTACATTTGACCCAAGGACCTGTTCTCAAACTGAATTGAACCTAAAACAAAACAATGGAAAAAACAAAAGAAGAATAAACCTAAAACATAAGGCCAGAAAAAAAACATTGGGACTGCAGCATTTCTTCTCAACAGCATTCCTCAGTGACCATCAACTGGTAACATGTTAAACCAAACCTTACGTGTCCACAGAGAAGAGAATTATGGACCATATGATGGGAGGTAGCCATCTGCATACAAAATATCACCATTACATAGGCCAAGATCGAAGACTCTGTAGCCAGGCTAGATTAGGTTAACATTGTGACCAATAGATTGTCACTGAGGAGTGCTGTTAAGAAGGCAAAAACATGTTCACAGCCCCTATTTCCTCCTCTGCCTGAGCACAGGGCACACATTGTTCGCGGCCGGACGCTGTCTCCTCGCTGTTGGTGGTTGTGGTGGGGGGCGGGTGAATGTAGCTGCACCACGGGTGGTGGAGGAGGAAGCATTGTGGAAGGAGAGGAGGGGCCGGGCTTCTGGTGCCTGGAGGATGCAGCCCGGCCATGTAGGTCTCTTGCATCATATGATGCCTCCTCTCTTCCGTAAAGTACCTGTCCAGGCTGCGCCTCATGGCAGAGATGCCGGCCTCCATCCTCCTCATACTTTGCATCTGGTCCTTCATGAGGGCCAGCATCTCTGCCAGCGCAGCCTGGATCATTGGTGGTGGTCGGGTCAGAGTTCCTGGTTGCAGGGCCGGGTTAAGAGGTGGCGGGGATTGAGTGGGGAGGGTCCGGGCCTGGCTGGAGATTGGGTTTGCAGCCAGTACAGCTCACTGTTGTGTGGGGAAGGAGGTGCTGTCGTGAAGACCTGTGAGTAGGAGGGCCCCGGCGAAATGGAAAGTCTTTCAAGGAGGGGGATGGTCGTGTCAAAATGGCTGGGGCTCTGTCAATGAGGGGAATCATCCACCACCACGACCTCCCCCTCCTCAAAGCTAGGGCCCTCTGACTATCAGACTATACTCTGACTGTCTACCTCCACCTAAGATGTCCGACGGCCCTGCCTCTGGCTAACCAATGGACCCAGACCTCCTCCTGGATACTGCGAGATAGAAAATAAAGGTACATGTCATTAGTATGCTGATTAATACATTTATATGTGTTCATTCCTAACTATCTGACATCTAGGCTTGAACATTGATGATTCTTATAATTGCAACTCCGATTAGCTATCATTTTCTAAATTTGATCTATTCTTTGGTTTATGGTCTTGATCTTTCCTGGCTCCTAACCCTATCTGTATTTCGTCTGCAGTCTGTATCTGCATTGGCTGTCGTAGGCAGACCAATTCTATTGCTTGATTACTGTTGGGGTGCCCATGAATGACTGTCAGCTTCATGGATTTAATGATGCATTCATCTATCCATTGTTAATTATATGGAGCTGACATGTCAGTGTTGTTTTTGGTCAACATGTACATGTGTAGTGTATGTTATGCACACATGGTGGCACATTGGTATATGTCATATTCACCTGACATGAAGGCTGTGTCCTGCCGGGCCACCGGGCCTGAAGCTCCAGAGGTGGGTGGCGGCCTAAGGAGGTCCCTTGCGACCCTCTCCCATTCATTATAGGTCACTACTTTTCTTTCATCCTCCATCAATCTCAGTTTCCTCAACCTGGCCCTGATATTGTGAAAATGGTGCCTCACGGACCTCTCGCCCCCAGGCGCTGCTCTCACCTCTGCCACTACCTCCTTCTAAGCCTCAGCCCTAGGCCCAGGCTTCACCTCACTCCCCCTGTGAGGATGACGGGGCAGCCATGGATCACACTCAGGAGGCTCTGCCCCTGCCCCTAGCCCCATGCCCTCTCATTTGTGTACGGGGATCCCAGCCACCCTAACCTGTCCCTGAGGCCTGTCCCTTCCCCAACCTACCCCCCGGGAACAGGCCCCTTCCCCTCTGTCCCTAAGTTTGCTTGTCGCTTGGGGCCCCCTTCCACTGCACTCTCCGCCACCTCCTCCCTCCCCCCTCCTCCTCCCTCCTCTCCTTGCTTCTCTCCTTGCTTCTCTCCTCCCTTCCCTCCTCTCTCCTCATCCCCTTCCTCACTACCAACCTCCTCCTCCCCACCTCCACTCCCCTGGATCTCCTTCCGCTCCTCCTTCTCCACTCTCCTATACTCTTCTACCACTTCACTCTCCTGTGACCTCCTGTCTCCCCCCTACATCTCCAAAATAATATGGTATAAGGATAAATAAAAAAAAAAGATTGCCATAATATGTGTGTTGGAAAGAAAAGTGTATGTGCTATGTGTTACTACTAAGTTTTGGGGGATGCGGTGCGGGGGATGGGGAGGGTGATGTGTGTGTCCTAACTCTATGGCTAGCAAATATGTGAAGTCTGTAAATATGTGTAACTCTTAAGTGTAAATTTGTTGTAAATAGAATATAAACAAGCAAAAAAAGTGCACCTACAAAATAAAAGAAGGATTAATTACTAATGTGTAATTACAAGTTATTGGGGGAAGGGGGGATAGGATGTCCTTACTCTATGTATATCTCTATGTGTGTTCTTTAACCTATGTGTATAGCAAATATGTGAAGTCTGTAAATATGTGTAAGTCTTAAGTGTAAATATGTTTGTAATAGAATATAGCAAAAATCATAAACCACCTCTCTAACCTCATTGCTCATTGCCTCAGGCTCATTGCAGGCTGCAAATGCGGACCCTCGCGAAGCGAGGTGCAGCATTTGCGAAGGGGAGTATCTACCGCGCCTCACTTGCGGTTAAAAACAACCCAGAGAAGCAAGACTTTAAAAAAAAAAAAACAACCACAACGCAGGACTTAGAGAAAAAAACAATAACGCGCAATGACTAAATATGGACTTACAGAAAAAAATAGAAATTTTAAGCGAGAAAATACATGGAAAATGAAAACAAGGATACACGACCCAAAACCCGTAAATAACAGCCAGGCATGTACAACTTTTGACAAGGACATACGAGGTACAAAAATGCTAAAATAAGAACTTAAAGGCCTAACCGTGCACAGCGAAAAACATGAAAAACATGAAAAACACACAAAATACAAACACAAATAAAAACAAAACATTACACACAGCAAGGGAGGACAGCCAGGACGTCTGGGAGTCAGGGTGCACGCAAATTTAAGTTCAATTTACAGAGTTTAGCCACTCGAAAATCCCCTAAGCGAGAGAAAAAATGGCCACCGAAACAAACGAAAATAAGGCTACACGACGACTAAACCCGCAAAAAAACGACAGGAGCATACGACTATTACACAAACCCGTACAAGCTACAAAACACACTTTAAGCAAGGACGCAAAATCAGCCCCACCCGCATACCACATACACAATCGCCGCCATTTTACAACAGTAACTTACAAAATGCGGAATTACACAGCTAAACAAACGATTTGCCCTCGCGTATGTAGCCTATTTACACTACACACTTCACACATTCCTGACACTTACACCTCAACAACAGTGCAAATCTACATTGTATGCTGCAGGAACATCAAAAGACATTGTTAACTCTTCAGCACATTGCTTGCTGCATATATTACAATTATGTAAAGTATATTAATTTATAATTTTAATAATTAATTAATTATCACTAACAAATACATATATAGAAAAAAACACACCACAAGATCGCAATAAACGACAACTGCCTTCACAAGGATCGCCAAAGGTGCTCAGAGGACACAAAGTACACCAGGGGAGAGGCTCGCAATGAGCTCCAAAAGGAGATTAGCTCGGATCTTACAATGAGCGCACAGGCGGCGCTGATAAAAAATACACCAACTGAGAGGCTTGCAATGAGCGCCCAAGGTACTCACACAACCAAAACACTTACTTTCTGTGGCAAACAGCATTACCTGCCTTTCAATTTTTTAGCCCCCCATTTTTGATTTACAATTTATAATCTCCCACTGTCAATGAAATTGTCAAGCCCACATGTCATTGACTGAGAGGCCGTTGGGGCACTGCGTTATTCTGCAATTGGCTGTTTCAAGCCAATCGTGGCTAGTCCGTCCCCTTTTCAGCTTTTGAGTGTGCCAAACGCGTATGGCCTTGAGCCTCAAGGCCGTAACTCGCGCCCAGCTCAAATTGATTATCAAGGCCGCAGCCGTTGCGGAGCTCACATTGAATTTACGGTCTTGGCATTTTACAGGCCTGCAGGTGACTTTACAGGTTTATAATGCCAACAATCCACAATGGTCGAATATGTAAATTAAATGAAACCCTGTATTGTCAGATGTTGGAATGGTCAGTCATATGCAAATATGACAAGTCATGCTGGCAGCCATTACTGACACACTACCTCTTAGAATTGCGACACATATGCATCAAAATGGCTGCAAGATCAACCCTGTATTACTCACAAAGGCTCTAATGTTGACCCTGACATATAAATAGCACCCGCAAAGGCTTCTTACGAAGATGTAAGAGTGCCCTAGGAGGCCTTAAAAAGACAGTACACCACTCTCAAACAATACAAAAGCAGGGAGGTTCTTCAGATTGTCATGCTCAACATTCCCATTGCCACATTAGTGTCAATATAAAACATGTGCTCCTCTCCTCAAGTGATATTCATCATATCAACATCAAATACCAGTGTTTCACAAGTCCTTTCCCCAGACAGGCCACATGTTGAATACTCCTGTTGAATACTAATTGCCTCATCTGTGTTTACACACTGTTAAACCGAAAATCTGGCCTGTCCGGCTAGCCCTGAGGATTAGCTTGTGAAACACTGCTATACACATTGCCAAGTATTATTATTATTATTATTATCTTTATTTATATCGCACCAACATATTCGTAGAGCTGTACAGGGGTTGAATACATGGCAAAAAACAAACTTAACACCTTATAAAGAATGGAGGGCCCTGTTTTTGAGCATAACATCAAAAGTACATAGAGCTTGTTTCCAAGGCACTGACACAAGATTGAAATCTCAGAAACTAACAATCTAAGGCCCTCATTCAATTGCAATTTTGTCAATTGAATAGGGGTCTAAATAAGCACATAACATATATTTTTTAAAGAAGTTTTTAGTTAGTAAACATCTATCCAAAAGCAAGGTTTTTACTAACTAAAAACTTATTTAAAAAAAATATGCTATGTGCTTATTTAGAGCCCTATTCAATTGGCCAAATCTTAATTGAATGAGGGCCTAAGTGTTTAGGTGTGATACAAGAGGATGACAAATGCAAGATGGCAATGTGAAAGCAATTTGTTTAGTCAAGTGGAGGTGTATGTGTGTCGTAATTTAGATTGTGGGTGTACATGTAGTGAACTAATGCTGCATTTAAAGGGTTAGCACACCTATATAAACCATGTCCAACCATTGAACTATGGGTGATTTCATCACTAAGCAAACACTGAGGCACAAATGAGCAATGTAAGATCTCAATCCCAATGAAAATCACAGGTCAAGAAATACGTGAACAGTAAAGGCCTCAAAACAGTAACTAGAGCAATGCAATCTGAGATATCCTGAATCAATCAATGATCTGATACCGTGGTCACTAACATAATTTGTTTACCCTGCATCAAACAGTGAGTATGATCTATATATGGAGCAGAGCAATCATCAGCATGAATGCCAGATGAGTTCCAGATCCACAGGTAATGAATTCCAAACCTGAAATCCACCTGCCTATTACCAGGTGTTGTAATCACCCAGCTAGATAGCCACATCCTCAACAAGTCATCAGAACGTCTGAAACAGCATGGATCCTCAACAAATCCGAAAGATGATAAGAAGGGTAGGGAAGAGACAGCGCGCCACCTCCTAGTTCAATATGAGTGTATAATAGTCATGTCAAAACATAAATTATAGAGTTTTTCACTCACACGTGATAACAACAAAGTTATGAGGTATCTGTATGGATTAAAAGGGGTACCTCTGGAAGAACCCAATGTCCAATCCTCAGATCTCAATCCCAGGCACAGGGTACTATCCAGATAATCTTGTAGTAGGTATAGTTGGATCATCAATGCTATTGGGTACACTATTATATGGTGCCTGTAGAACAAAATATGATACCAACTCCTTATGTCTACTATAGGGGACAATTGAAACACACTAGTACAAACAATAGTGTGTTTATCATATATTTATTGTACCATTCAATCCCAAGTACATGCCATATATGGCCAATATGGATAGGCACAATAAAAATGAATAAAATCAATAATTTAAAAACATCAAATAGTACGAGTTTCACCAATAAGGCTTCCTCAGTGATATAAAAACATAAACAGTATGTAAAAATGTATATAAGTACTGCTCATATCAGCACTTACCAACATACACTTATATTGCACTAGGAGGTGGTGCACTGTCTTTCCCCTACCCTTCTTATCATCTCTACTAGTTACTTGGACATGCTGGGAACGGTGTCCTGAGAAGAAGCAGCACATCTCTGGCATTTACATTTTGGTTCTGGACTTATATGGATGGACATTTACTCTGATTTCCATCTGTGTATCTCTCCGGAGGAACTGTATGTAGACACATCTATATAGTTCATACATATAGAACACTCTCTTGTTGGATTTATCATTTTTTCTGACTATTTTGTGTAAACACAGTAGGTATACTAGAGAGCGCTTCTATTTGTAGCAATTTACGGTACTATATGCAAATTGCTTCTCTGTTTTAAGTCAAAGAGATGAATGAGAATATGGATGCATGGTCGAAATTGTAATATTATTGTGCCCACAGCATGACGCATGATGGAGATCCAGATGCAAGGTGTGTGATTGAGGGGTTGATGAAGAGTGGAAGAGAGGAGTGTCTGGGAGTGAATGAGGTTGTGAGTGGCGATGTGATCCATGCTGGGGCAGAACCAAGCCAGGCAAGGGAATTACCACAGGCCATGCCTAGTATCATGGTGGAGGATCAGGGAGGTGAGAGAGCTCCAGTAGCGCAGGGGCAGAGGCATATAGAGCCACATGCAGCCAGGGAGGATGACATTGATGTCGGTGATCAGCTGTTGGTCTGGGATTGTGGAAATACAGGAAATGGATGGGCAGGAATTGGTGGCTCAGCATAAGGGGGGGGGAGCAGGTCCTGGACCCGTGAGGAGGGTAAGGGCACCCAATGTGTACAGGAAATGACTCACATTAGAGGGGTTAACTGACGGGGAGGTGTATGAGCGTTTTCGGCTGACCTGTGCCAGTCTTATGGAGCTCTATGTGGTCCTGAGTGAGGACCTTGAGCCTAGCTCACGGACCAATAGAGCCATCCCAGGGCTGACATGGATGTTAGCTGCAATACACCTGCTTGCCTCTGGTAGCTTTCAGAATACCTTCAGCATAGCTGGAGGAATGTCTCAGCCAAGCCTGTCCAATTATCTGAGTACTTCCTCTGTGCTATTGTTCGGAAAGCTACCAGATACATCAGTTACCCTAACACTGTTGAAGAGATCTTGAAGGTGAAAGCAGGTTTCTACCGATTAGGAGGTGTCCTTAAAGTGTTGGTGCCATTGATGGCACACATGTTGCATTTATTCCTCCTAGAGAGCAAGAAGCGCTGTTCAGAAATCACAAACATTATCATTCAATCAATGTACAGTATAGGTTGTTTGTGATGTGAACATGCTCATACAAAGTGTGTTTGCAGCCTTCCCTGGATGTGCTCACAACACCCATATCCTGTGTCAATCAGCTACATTTCAGTTGTTTGAGGCCGTCCGTTTTCCATCCGGATGACTACTTGGTGAGTACACAGAAGTAATCACAGTCACCCATATCTTACTAACTCTGGATACAATAACATATACATCATGTTTCCCTCTATTGCTATGATATTCACATGTGCATAAGGGAGTAATTCTAACTGAGCCATAACATAATAGTTAATTGCTGTGCATAACCCTGTGTTAGCTTGCCCGAACAGTATGCAGTTCACAACAACATATACAAAAAAGACCAATTGATAAATCATTAGGTAAATATTCAGATGCATTACCTTGTATCCTGTGACACGGACATCTCTAGTCTTTATAACATTTTGTGTGTTATTTAAAGGGATATGTAAGTGAGCTGGATTATGAATGCATCTGATAGATGTAGTGTATGAAAACATTATTTTGCGTGAAAATATCCCCAAATAAACATTAATTAGCTTACCTTGAAGTTAGCAAAATCTCCCATGTTTTTTGGCATTTGCATTTGATCGTGTACACACCTAGAAAATCACACCTGAATTAGCATAACATTAAAATTCAGAATCATGCTAATACATTGTATCATACTTCACCTCAGTGGCTTCTTGCGTTCTCAGTACAAGCACTGCAACAGTTACTTCCTGTGCTCTGTACCAGAAAGATCAAAATATGTATCCTGCGGTATTTCCTGTGTGTCCCTGGCTAATGTAAGAATCCTGTGTGTGTAAACAGCTGGATTTGACTATTGTGCAAATAACTTTGTAAGTAAACTGAACTTTTCTATATAACACATGTTTTAATACACTACTAATTCTCCTCTATCAAATGCATCCATAATGCAGCTCACTTACATATACCTTGAATTGTGTGTTAGCCACAGGGATCTGTTCATAGGTGAAGACAATATTTGTTCATATGCTTTGTCAAACATCACAACATCCTATTCATATCAACATCTCACACTTTATTTCCATCAGGTGATGCAGGATATGGGTGTTTGCCATGGTTGTTGACCCCTGTGAGCAATCCCCAGACCCAGGCAGAGGAGTTGTATAATGCTGCGCATTATACCTGCCGGAATGTAATAGAGCGCACCTTCAGTGTACTCAAGATGAGCTTATGATGTTTACATTCCTCTGGGGGTGCTCTACAATACAGCCCAGATAAGGTTTGTGAGATCATCGTTGCCTGCTGTTGTCTGCACAATACAGCAGTACAGGCCAACTGTCTGGGGGACATTGATGCGGCTCCTCTACATGGGGAGGGACAGGCTTTACTTCCCCCTGTAGTGGATAATCAGCAGGAGTCACAACAACGTGCCCGTGTCATTCATGAGTACTTCACATATAAGTACAAACCCAATATGAAATAAATACAGTTTAATGTATCTCCAAAAAAACTTTTATCCATCCCCAACGTCATACATAATATCAAAAAGTCCACAGTAGAGGAGAGTTCCCTGATATGATGTATGTCTCATGATGCACTATTATTTAACAATTAATACACTAGAACATGCCACGCTATCAGTTACAGGTAAGTAAGCACACATTCCCATAAACATCTTACGTACTGACAGTTCAAAACAATATCCCACAATGTCAACGTATATATGCCCCACATTTGTATAGGAATACCTCAACACACTATAGACCAGTTTTTCACATCGTCTGATCCTGACAAACCACATGAAATAGAGATCAATACAATTAATATCAATCCTGACATATGAACATCCCTGCAGATATATAACGAGGATATGTGTAGTGCATGAGATATAAATATTTGATCATTAATCATGTTTTATATCATGTTCAATTCAAAATGATTGCAGTGGATAATTTGTGGCTCTAATCATCACATTATATATTCTATTCTATTAGAAACATATTAACCTTACAGAACTGCTGCCGTGTGTCAACTCGTCTTTCAACAACCTAGACAAGGAAAAATAACATGAACAGCAACAGAACAACTGCTACATCAATGTAACCTACATAGTGAGTATTTGCGCAATAATATAAACATGTATGCTGAAGGACACATAAATGACATATCAATAACTCTATTAATGTAGGCCTATCTTTCACTTTCAAGAATACATTACATACGTGAGCCGTAAGCTGTCAGAAATAAGAAAGATCCACAGCGCATGTGTCCTGGTGGGACAAATAACCTTGTGGATAATATCGGGACCATTCCCCCTGCCTGCATTCTGTTTCTATGTCCCTATTTCCATGTGTTACTGGAACTTTGTATCATACCCACCTCCAACATGATACTGTGCAAACCTATTTATGTTACCATGTATTATCAAATTACACATTATTTATCAGCCAATGTTGTTTGGGCTATCCTGGCTAATGTTCATACTACAGCTTTTCCATAAAACAAGTACATTACCCTGAAAGTCAACAGATGTGCGCATCACCATCAGTTAGGGGTGTAACTGTTCTGTTTAATATGTGTTTACATTACTGCATATTAATCATGAATGTAGATGAATAACATCATTCAAGTTCAGCCCTTAAAGTCATTACAGAAAACCCTGCATGTATATAGACATGACTCCTGATTTCACACACCTCTGGCTGACACCTACATCTATATTGGATAGGTACAGATTAATGTAGTATATGTATATCTCTAAACACACACATTATATATATATATATATATATACCGTATTTATCGGCGTATAACACACAGTTTTTCTCCCTGAAAATAGGGGGCAAATGATAGGTGCGTGTTATACGCCGATATTCCCTCAACCCTGCTCATCCTCAACATCCCTCCTCATTCTAAACCCCCCTCCACATTCTAACCCCCCTCCTCATTCTAACCCCCCTCCTCCTCAACCTAAACCCCCCTCCTCAACCTAAACCCCTCTAAATACCTCCCCCTCAATTACCTGCTTCTGCTCCGGCCTCCACTCCGCTCCTTGACCCGGCGCTCATGTGATGTCACATGTGCGCCACGTCATTAGCATATACCGGGTGCCGGATGGGTTGAGGAGGTTTGAGGAGGCAGGATGAGGATGGGGGGGTGGAGGAGGGGGTTTGAGGATGGGGGGGTGGAGGAGGGGGTTTGAGGATGGGGGTTTGAGGAGGGGGTTGAGGATGGGGGGGTTGAGGAGGAAGGATGACGAGGGAGGTTGAGGAGGGGGTTGAGGATGAGGAGAGAGGTGGAGGTTGAGGATTTTGTTTCAAAGTTCTTTATTTGAAATTTATTTTTTTTCCCCTGAAATTTCCTTCTTAAAATGAGGTGCGTGTTATACGCCGGTGCGTGTTATACGCCAATAAATACGGTACTTATGAATGACACTTCATCCTATCTGTATTCTGTCAAATAAAAAGCATGATACGTTACAAACACACAGAAACAGCGATAACAGTGTAACATCATCATACTTTATGTCATACACAGAGCACAATCAGAAAAGAACAAGACTGTGCATTAATATTATGTGTGCGGTGTGTGAGGATACCGGAATAGCAAGAGGCTATGGCAAATCCAAGGACACCTAAAGGGTTAACTGTTAGACAACATCAGAAGTATAATGCATAGCATCTACTAGGGTCACGTGTGGTCAGGACACCACAGTAACCATAATCAGATATCACATAGGAACATCATTTAACACTCCATTTTATGGAAATAGCCATTAATGCACATACAGCAAACATGTTTTCCATCCAACATATTAAACACATGCTAGAAATCATGGATCATGTGGTACTAATCAAGTCCACACACAGTGTGTTTTCATACATTACTGCTGATTCCCAAATAGATGCTAGGAATCTGGAAAACATAAAGTGGAGGTGTTAGAACAATTATAAGCTGTTTTTATAGCACATTGTTTTTGCTCTGGACACTACAATACACCAATTAACATGAATATCATCTACGAGCAGTGATAACCATATTGATTCTGTTCTGTTCAATCAGCCTTCCCAGAATATGTTGCGGATGTGTTATAATTCACTGTGAACACAATTTTTTTATCAAAAAGTACTATCACTATCTACATGGAATAGTTGTGCCATGCTGATAACACATCTCACTGGTATATGGGCCAGACAGGTTACACTTTTCACATTACCCCTCAACACATGCACATTGATCCTGATGGCAAACAAAGGGAATTAGCCATTTTATTTGGATGAGGTGTGCACTATTAAAAGGGTTCCCTTTTTCTCTTCCATTGTTTAATATGTACTTCTGACCCTTAGTGGCACCCTAAGTAAAAGGTCACTATACCCAATTACATCTAGAGCCACCAAACCCATCCTGTTTCTGACATGAAATACATTAATCCACATTCATACTGTGAACTGGAGAAAATGCCACTAAAATGGATGTCTAACTACTGTTTGGATTAGCAAATCCGAATGGGACAGTGCAACTCTACAGCCGGGACACTGATCATTCTAATTGAAAGTCACACCAGGCATGCTCATTAGTGAAGAGATATGTAGACATATGTTGCATTTCAGATCTAACTGCAGCGGGGAATGACACTGATCTAATGCCTGTTGGGAACTGGGTTGAGTGTTTACTCACATATTGTACTGTTCGAGGATGAAGAACATTCCTTCTTGGTCATGAAATTTGGCTGTTAACACCTACAGAGACTAAAATATGATATCAATCATACTAATATGATTAAATACAACACCTCATGTCAAGGTCAATCCACATTGAACATCAATTGTTAAAATGTTAAACATAACCAGATATGTACACACTCTGTAGCCAGCCAATAGTATGTCAACCTCTATAAAAATCAGTATTCAGTGAGGAGGGATCATGAGGAGGACCTCCTAGATGGTCTTAAGACCTCTTACTCCTCAGCCTTGGGCCCCCACCCTCCATGCCCGCTGACGGTCTCCTTGTTCCACATCTTGGATGTGGATATGCATGGGGTGCCACTAAGTTGGGTGGCTGGGGATCTTGTGGAGATGGTGGGGAGGTCTGAGATGAGGAGGCTGAGGTTTTGTGTTGCTGTTGGGCAACCGAAGGCTGGAGAAGTATGAGCTTGCATTCAGATAATTGGATTATTTGCCATCTGTCCAGAATCGCCTGTTCCTCATATCTCTCCATCCTTTGGTTGTGCCTCCTCATCTCAGCATGGAGTGATCCTGTGCTAGCCTCCAGCGATCTTGTGCTAGCCTAGACAGCATTTGTGAGTCGACGCTGCCTCCGGAGAAACGCTAGCCTTTCAATTTTCAGGTTCAGATATGCCATGTCCTGTCTGGCAAACTGGGCCATGATCTCCGGCAATGCAAGGGGTGGTGCTATTGCCGACATTGGGGCCGCAAGTGTCCACTGCAGGGCTGGGCGAGGTGATGGCAACAGTGGCAGAGGTGATGACATTGGTGCCTGTGATGGCAATGGTGGAAGCAGCTGTGTCTGTGGTGATGACATTGTTGTCAGCAGCGGTGTCTGTGGTGATGACATTGTTGATGACGACTGCAGGTCTTGAAGTGGCTGCAGCAGGCCTTGAGGTGGCTGCGGCAGGCCTTGAAGTGGTAGCAGGGGGGCCTGAGGTGACTTCAGCAGGCCTTAAGGTGGCTGCAGCAGGCCTTGAGGTGGCAGCAGGTGAGCCTGAGGTGGCAGCAGGGGGGGCTAAGGTGGCTGCAGCACTCCTTGAGGTGGCAGCAGGGCTGAGGGGTTGGCACATGGTTGTTGACCCCATTTGTTTGGAGGACATGGTTGTTGACCCCATTGGGTGGGTGGACATGGTTGTTGACCTCATTAGATGGGTGGACATGATTGTTGACCCCACTGGGTGGGTGGACATGGTTATTGAACCCATTAAGTGGAAGGACATGTTTGTGGACCCCATTTTGTAAAAGTGGTTGTGGGCTGCCATGGCCGCATTGGTGCAGAATCAGGTGACAGCCAGGCTGATACCTGGTTCCAGCACGTGCCCATTGGAGGTGGCTGGAACATCTGGGCCTTGTGTACGATGCTGTTGAGGGCCCGGGCATTGCTTACAACTCCTCATATGCCGCTGTATGGGCAGTTTGTGTCCATGGTCCCGGAACATCTTGTATGTCCTGGCCTTCTTCAACAGCTCTCACCTCAGTTGCAGCCTCCCTTTGTTCCTCAGTGTCTGGCCTTGTGCTCCTGGGTACTGGAATGGAATAAACATATATGTGAGTTGGTTTTCCTACACAATTGACAGCTATGTGTTTACAAATAATTGATATCATGGTCACCTGTGATTGACTGTGGTGCTTGTGTTACAAACATGAACCACAGCCTGCATAATTAACATTGTGAATCATGGCTCTTAGGAATAAATGTACTGCAGGTGCGGTGTGCCATATGCATCAGACAGGTGCTCTGCTGGATCTGCTGTGCAGTGTGTGAGACTGATCAATCTGTGACATGTTCCCAGCAATGGTTGATATTGTGCAGCTGAAACATAGTCCAGGTTAGGATAGTATATGACACACATATGCAGACCTACAGAGTCTGTATCCACATATGCTGCACTGCGCACAACTAGATTTGCACTCTCTATTGAATGTCAAATCAAGCTTGATATAATAGCAAATTGGACTCATGATCAGGGTAAAATGCAGCTATTGTCCAGACATATAATTGTTACAAATTATGAAGATGATGTGTTTGCTAAGGGGATTTACATGGTTATTGTTGGCCCTTATATCTTCAGTCATATCCATAGGGCTTGCAGTACTATTGTTTGTCAGTTATCTTTGCGTGTGGGCAGGGGTGTAGGGGGCAGTATAATTCTAGAGGTATACAGATCATGGGATACAACAGCCATAGAAAAAGCTTATTTATACATACATACAAACATCAGGATACTCACTTTGCATAGTGCTTAGCTCATCTGTGTCCATCTGGCCTGGTAGGCCCACCACTGCCGCAGGATGCATCTAGTCTTTCAGGGTCTGCTCCCATGGATTGTAGGTGATATTAGTGGGAGGACCACCACCAGTAGCTGGTGCTGCTCTCATCTCCTCTGCCATCTTCCTCTTCACTCTCTGCCTGCTGTCGTCATATCTGTGTTTCACAGACTTCGGTTCCCTATTAGCAACCCCTAATGCTGCAGCCCAGGCATCATTCCTTTCACTAGCCTTCACTTCTCTCCCAACATTTATTATCTGATAGGAGAAGCTCCATTTCCTTTGAGGTAAAATCATGGGCCCTGTACTTTGCCACAGCCTCTTGCCCTACCAACTGTGCCTGGGACTCCTGTGCTCCCTGTCCTCTCCCTGGGGCCGGTCTCTCATCCCCACTACCTCCCCCCTGGGATCAGGCCCCTGACCCTCTGGCCCTCCACTTTGTGTGCCTATATCTGGGGACACAGCCCTACCCCAGCTGCTCTCCTCCACCTCCCCTCTCTGACCTGGTTCTACACTCCATAACTCCTCCTTTCTTTAGTCTCCTCCTCCAATGTTCTCTTCTCCTTCTCTCCTATTTCTCCTCCCCTCCTCACGGTCCTCCTCTCCTCACTCTCCTCTTCCTCTCCTCACTCTCCTGCATTGTTTTTTTTACAGAGTTCCTAGCGTACGTCCAATTTACAGCCTGCGTGCACAGCGATGTTTTACACGTTTGCGTCTCAAGCTGGTAAATGGCAGCCCCATCCAATTTAATAGCCCATAAAGTGGCACTTTTTCAAGCATGTAGCCGTTGCGGGGCTCACATTGCAGATATGGCTATCGAATGTAATAAGGCTGATAGACTGGAGCAATACAAACTAAAAATTGCAGAACAAAATAATTGCGGTGCAATATTCTTGTATATAAATATGGTGTTATTGTATTTGACAGGAAACGGTAATACATTTAAACCAGCTAAAATTTATCTACAGTAGCCACTGCTTCAGAAGAATTTAAACAGACACTGGTATTGCAAGTTCATGTCTAAAAACACATACTTTAAAGAAGAGGTTACTTTTGGAAGCTGAGTTTTAAATGTATCAGTTATGTCTTTATAATTGGGTTAGGTACATGGCAGAAGGTACATTTATTGATATAATTATGTATGGGAAGAGTACAAAATTCTGTTAGCAATAATAATATTGTATTTAACTCCAATACTGGACTAACAAATTAGTTCATATGTCTGCAGATCAAAGAATTTCATTTTGTAATCTTACTGTTTTTTAAAAATATGTCAGAAATACATATTTTTTTAAGTATAAATGTTATTTTATGCTCCAATTTAAGTAATACAGCTTTCCTGCCCTCCACTTACAACATATTAAAAATCTTAATTAGATTAATATTGAAAAATATTGCCAAACCTTTAAATTTTAATTTGTAAGGAGTATTGCTTCAGGATGCATTTTATACATTAAAAATGTCTTTGCTTGAAAAATTTGATTTCCAATAGTTAAAAAATCGTGATCCCTCTACAAGCTATTTTTGGAATACTGTCAAGACCTTCTTCTGAATGTTTTAATCTGTATCAGGTACAGCCAGAGTTTACAGTACCTGCATTCATTTGTCCATACAAATCTGCAACTGAGCTAGTACAATGCCCGCATATACCATAATAAGAGTTACTAAGAAGGTTCTGACACTAGCAGCTTGTACATGTTTCACCTTCCAATCTCCCATTTTTCCCGCACATAAATATGTTTGTTATGTTTAAAGCCATTTCAAATGCATTGGTATCCCTTTAACGAGTCTTGTTCCCTCAAAAAATCAAATTGTTGTTTTTTAAATAAGGGCCACATGCATATTATTTATTTGCTCTTTTTAGGATTACAGTCTGCTTGTCTCTCTCTGTTATGGCCAAAATAGAGACCTGCAATGTTATCTTGCAGTAAGACCCCTCTCCCACTATTTTTTTAACTTTTAATTTTTATTGAGAAAAAAACAGAAGATTGCAATGATATGATGTAGAAAAAAATTCTTACAGATGCAATACAAAATGTATTAGTTATATACTAGAATACAAACAGTATATAATAATATGTCAGTTAGAGTTTATGTATTCCAACTCCTGAACTTTCACATGTTTTACTTATATAGGGAAAAAGAGGAGAAAAAAATAAAAAATCAGAGAAGGAAAGCCATCATATAGGCAGCCACAGATTGATTTCTTATCAGACTGCGATGTAATAAAATAATAAAAGGGTTACTCTGTCCCAACTGTGTGAGCACTTCTGTAAAGGCATATGTATAGGGAAATATCAGAGTGGCTATCAAAGCAGATTACTCTTTATGATGTTAGGCAATGCTAATAAAGTTAAATATTAAGCACATAATACCATGCAGCACCACTTCTAAATAAACAAAACTCTAAGAACTAGAATTTGCTATTGCAGATCTTCAAAGTACTATTAAATGCAGTACTCAGTAGTACAACATATATATATATATATACAGCCTTATTAAATTGCGATTCGGTAAATTTAAAAAGGCTCTATTTAAGCACAGAGCATATTTTTTTTACAGAAGTTTTTAGTTAGCAAACTTCTATCCAAAAGCAAGGTCTTCACTAACTAAAAACTTCTGTAAATAAAATATGCTCTGTGCTTAAATAGAGCCCTTTTAAATTTACTGAATCACAATTTAATAAGGCTGATAGTTTAGAGAGAGAGTTGTCACACAAAAACATTTCACCAAGAAGAAGCAATAACTCTTAGGTCAAAGTAAAATGCTACAGAAAACAGCATAACTGAACTCTTGTACAATGGTAATAACAGTATAGCGAGCAGATTGAAAGGTAAACCCCAAGAATTTCAAATAAGTGTCTCATACAGATAGCAATGTCTCTGTGGTCATGTACAAAGCAACAGTCCTTCAGATTCAAAACCTAAAGAGGGCAAGTAACCTGGTATAAGAGCAGTCTTAAAGATAAACAACAGTGAAATTCAGATAGATGTGTAATGCAGGGAGTAATGTCACCAATATGAGATCCAGGTCAAAGCACTGGTCCATTAGATACTTGAGCCAGAAAAGACAGTCCATTCAGCCAACATCTGCACTTACTGCCTAATGCCCTGCTTGCAGGATCCCATGTGAGCGAAAGTACCAACAGGAATAATTTAGCAAGGATCTTGTTTTGAATCTGGTACTCCTATAATAAAAGGCATATTAAAAGTCTACACAGCCAGTTGCATTGTTGGATCCAGGTTAATGCTGAGGGCTTTTGACATATTGAGATATAGGGAAGCTGTAGCATCTCTAGGACCCTCAAAAAACAAAGCTGAGCAAGGTTGTGGCTGCCACTTCTCATTGGGGGAGCAGAGGGACACATCAACCTGAAAAGAAGTATCCACTGCCACTGCTGTAATGGTGGAGCAGCCATGTGAATGACTCTGATCACAGATCAAGATAGGAGGTGAGCCTGGACCTTGTGTCAAATCTGTTGCATCATCATCCATATTCATGTTTGCTATTAATACTGTATCTGATTCCATGTTAATATCATGCTTCTCGATGTGTGTCTCACTGTCTGAGGGGCAGCTTGGGTTACATAGTTACATAGTGATTTAGGTTGCAAAAAGACTATTAGTCCATCAAGTTCAACCTTTTAGGATCTCCTCTGATCTGCAATATGTGGATTAGTTGTTAATTGATCCAGAGGAAGGCAAACAAAAAAATGCCAGTGAAACGTTGCCAATTGTCTCAAAAGGGAAAAAAACAATATTCCTTCCTGACCCCAGATAGTGGGGATCAGATTCCTCTCTGGATCAATATTTCCTCTCTAATTATCCAGGATAACCCTGAATGCCCTTTTTAATAAAACATATCCAGTCCCTTTTTAAAGTTATCTGTCAAATATGCTGTCACCACCTCCTTTGGTAGAGAATTCCACAGATTAACTACCCTTACAGTGAAGAACCATTTTCTTACTTTAAAGTGGAATCTTTTTACTTCTAATCTCAAAGCATGACCTCTTGTCAGCTGAAAACCTCTTGGCAGAAAGAGCTCACTTGACAAAGCTTTATACTGACCCTGGATGTATTTATATAGGGTAATCATGTCCCCTCTTAGACACCTTTTTTCTAGAGAAAATACGTTTAATTGTGTTAATCTTTCTTCATAACCTAACCCCTCCTTTCCCATTATTAGTTTTGTTGCCCTTCTCTGTACTTTTTCCAGCTCTAAAATGTCCTTTTTATTATGTGGTGCCCAGAACTGTACTCCATATTCCAAATGAGGGCATACTAGGGATTATTTTAGTGGCAGAATTATATTTGCTTCCCTTGCTTCTTAATACATGCTAAACTTTTATTTGCCTTTCCAGCTGCTGCTTGGCACTGAGCACTGTTACCTAGGTGTTTGTCCACAAGTATTCTCAGACCCCTTTCAATATCTGATACCCCTAGATTTGCTCCATTAAGATTATAAATTGCATGGCTATTTTTTTTTCCCAAATGCATAACTTTACATTTATTTGTATTAAATACCATCTGCCATTTAGATGCCAATTTCTCTAATTTATGTAAATCCCTTTGGAGGGATAGTACATCCTTATCTGATTTAATTACATTACACAACTTATTGTCATCAGCAAAAATGGAGACACTGCTTCCCAGTCCTACTTCTAAGTCATTAATAAAAAGGTTAAAAAGGAAAGGACCTAATACTGAACCCTGAGGAACGCCACTTACTACATTAGTCCAATCTGAGCATGTACCAGCTACCACAACCCTTTGCTTCCTGTTTTTTAGCCAGCTCTCAATCCATGAGCAGATATTTACTGCAATACATGTATCCCTTAGTTTGCACAACAGTCTTCCATGTGGTACTGTATCAAAAGCCTTTGCAAAATCCAAAAAGACTACATCCGTTGAGTTGCCTTGATCCAGGTTCCTACAAATCTCCTCATAGAAACTAGTTAGATTTGTTTTACATCGCCTATCGCTCATAAATGCTTGCTGACTCCTACTTATAATCCTGTTCAAATAGACATATTCTTGTATAGTATCTCTTATTAACCCTTCAAAAAGCTTTCTCACTACAGAAGTGAGACTCACTGGTCTATAATTCATCAGATTTGCTCTTGCTCCCTTCTTAAATATAGGTATCACCTCTGCTTTTCTCCAGTCATCTGTAGCGACCATGTGTTAAGTGAATCTTGACAAATTAAGATACAATGGTTTGGCCATTACAGAACCCAGTTACCTCAGTACCCTTGGATGTATACCATCAGGACCTGGGGCTTTATTAACATTTAGTTAATAGTAGAATGTTGCTTCTGTTCATCAGAAATGGCTGAAAGAGTTTCTGTTACAACAGATCTGATTTTGCACTGAAGTAAATATCAGGATTACAGCTTTTATGATCATCAGGCATGAGCTTATAAATGGGTTTTAACATGGACTTATAGACCTGAACTGACTGATGTTTAAGAAATATTGGCATGGATCTGCTCTAGGCATTGTCAGGAACCCTCTTATTCCAAAATTATTGCTAGATGGCTAAAATAGAAGTTGATTTCAAGCAGATTGTGAGCTGCACCCATGGAGCTCAGTGGAACCGCAGCCTTCCATCTTGGCAGCCTTCTATCTTTGCAACCCTCCCTCTCCCATCCTTTTCAAGTTCTCTCAGCCCCAAATTAGCATACAAAAATGCACATTAGCATACAGTGCAGCTAAATCAATTCTAAATATTTCAGAAATAATTTATTGTAGACAAAAACTGCTGGTACAATGTATAACCAGATTTTAATGTTTTTTTTTTTTTTTTCTGAAATTAACTTCCTGTTGGGGTGACAGAGTGCTTTTAAGTTTGGATGTATATCCCATTTTCCAATGATTTTATATATATAAGTGTGTTATTTATTACAATCACCAAAAACATACCCATGGGTAAGTACCATTTTGGTATGGCTTGTGTACGTCCTCGTATAAACTGTTCAAATTATTGCTTTCTTCAATTCATTATAGAAATGCCACATTAAGCATCAAGGGATGGAAAGAATTAAAGGTGTATGAAAATCACAGAGGCTTGTGTTATAATAATATGACAATGCATCTACTTGATGAATATGCCTCAGACAGTATTAAAGTTGAATGCCAAGATATATCCAGCTATGTTGATGTAAAAAAGCCACCAAAATGGTTCAAGGTAACTTTTTAAATGTATATGCATGGAACTTTTTTTTTACATTCCAAAGGGATCTGTAAATCAGATATATGTAGAACAAAAGCTGTAGTAGTGTTCCTGTTAGGTTATTAGTTACTATATATCAGCCTTTAGTGGGTTGGGAGATCAAGCAGCCTCTTTGTTTAGATGCAGCCAATTTGGTGAACCTAATGTTCAAGGAAATGGATGGAAGAAATAAAACAGTACACTGTAGGAAAAAAATACAGCTGCTTGATAAAAAGCAGCAGAAAAATATAACAAAAGCACTTGTTGCACTTTAAACATTCTCTTTAATCTATATTCTATAGAGTATCTTCGCTATTACTACAATAATTTTCTTATAAACTTTAATTGATTTTTAAAAATATTATACTTCTCAATTTTTAAATAGCCATTTTAGAATGTACATAATGATTAGCATCCACAGGTTTAAAATGTATTTTACTCAATATATTATTATCCTCAAAGCATGACTACCAATCCGGAAACACAATACTTCTGACTTCACTGGTGAAACAACATTTGTCACAATATGACAAATACACCATCTATGTATCCTTTTCCATAGAAAAATAACTTCTGCCACTTTTCAAAAATCTGAAGGTTAAATGTCTCATTGAAACAGAAAAAAAATGTGTGTCAGAATAAATCTAATACCATCCTCAATAAATCTTCTTAGTTATTAAATGTTTCTCTATAAATAACTACTTAATCAATACCTTTTTCTTGTGAATTATATGTAGTCTAGATGGCTATTACCGCCATATGGTATCTTCTTGTGTCTTAAACCCCTTTGCACACATCTTTAATATTAATTAACTCCTTTATGATAATGGCAAGGGAGAAGACCATTTTTTCCAGGAAGATCTTGTTATTTTTTTAATTATTTTAACCATTTCTCTGCTGAAATTACATCAAGGAAGGGATACGTCCTTAATTCATGTACAGTTATTTTTAACCTTTAAAAAATGTAATTAACCTCTGTGGTTTCTTTTAATTTTGATTGTGGTGCTGGAATTTTATAACAGGCAACGGGTTTTAAAAATAAATAAACTAAGCTTTTAATTTATTAACACATTCAAACAGTTATTCTTCATATTGGGAAGCCATTGCTGTAGTAAAGATCAACATAAACAGATTTTAAATGTATTATGATAACATCAATCTTTTGTCAGAAAACTTACATTAAAAATTACAGCTTTTCCCATCAACTTTGGATTTGAGCTTTTCCAAATTGAGGAGAGTGTGGAACAAATTTCCCCGATGTTGCCTTAATACTGTACAGTTTTGTGGCAGAGAGTAGGGAAATGTGCCACAACTTGTAAAAGATGATAGAAGCACCAGCACAAATATGGTGATAGAACAGCCATTTTCAGTATGTTTTGTCACACAAAATACATTTGTTAATCACAATACATAAAAAAATTATCTCAGTGTGTAAAACTTATTCAGTTATAGTAGCTCTTTAACATGGTGTCATAGAAAGTGTCATAGAAATCATACCTCTATTTCATATATCATACATATGTTTATTTTGTGTTAAAATGCAATTTCTGCACAGGAATGCCAGCCTTTGGATCACACTGTTAACAAATATGTTGTTGTGGAGAACTCCTTGATTATAGATAAAGCAACTATGCAAGATGGAGGAAACTATACCTGTGAAGTGTCATTTGAACATAATGGCACAGAATTCACCATATCTCGAACAGTCCAACTTACAGTTAATGGTAATTATTTAATTATTCATCATGGTCAGTTTAAAAAATAAAAACTGGAATTATACTGTATGTGTAACCGGCATGTTAAACAAGTTCATATGGCACTATAACATTAGACTTAATTAGCAGGTTTATTACAATAGTTCATGTTTATATCATGTTGAGGTATGCTCTAACACATCAATACCTCAACTCTTTATGAAACTCAGAAAGCATACAAATTTAGAAACATGTATAAACAGTACATTATTTTAGATTCACTAAACTTTCAGGGGTGAAACAAAATGCAGAAGAATGCAATTCATATTTCCCTCATGGAAATTTGCTATCAAAACCCTTTATAACCCCTGCTAAAGCTTAGTGAATGTACCCCACTACTTGGTACTTCTTACAAAAAAGTCATAGGAAAACAACTGTTCAGGATGCTAAACCAGCTTTGTAGTACAAGATTTACGTGTCTTCTTTTGAAGAACTGCACATGAAAAAGTGCAACTGTAATTCAGAAAAAACTTTGTGTTTGTAATGTATAAAACAAATTAACAACATTAGAAGCTGCTTAAACCATGATCAGAAAAATATTTTGTAGAGAAAATCTTAATTTTTTAAAACTATCTGCATAAAATGTTCTCTCTTATTTGATTTCAACACAGTCTGATAGCTTATGGGTCTATGTTCTCTGTATACCATGTTTATTATTTTTATAACTCTTTATTTGTATAGTACCAACAGATTCTTTAGTGCTGGGGTTCGGTTTGACAGTGAATATTTAGAAAGACCAATACAAATGGCGTTAATGGCCCTAATCCTTTAACCAACAATAAGGCTTTATACAATTTTCATCCATAGTGCTTTGCAAGTCTGAGAGCTTGTAAGCTTACATTCAAAAGGTAAAAGAAATTAGAGAGAAAGGGGGAAGATCAAGGACTTAGCCATTTATCTGGTATGCCTGGGCAAATCTGGGAGGCATTTGTAAATATTTGAGCAAAGGAAAGGGTATCCATTTCTTAGCCTTGTTGTGTCCTGTGTAAATAAGTGTGGGTGACAGTAATTGTAAATTGATGGGTGTGTCTGAAAGTGAGAAGGGTGAGAGCTTGGAAGTTAGGATAGTGTACGCAATCAGATATGAGAAATGGGGATGATCATGAACAGACCTGCACTATGTAAGAATAAGAATCATAGGTTGGTGGGTGTGGACAGGGTAAGTGGAATTACATATGACATCTGCATATGCGCCTCTGAGGTTAACTAGGTGTGGTATAAATTTCATATCTTATCTAACAAAGACTTTGAATATATCCCTCTTCTCTCCACCCTCTGTTTATAACTACGAAAACATACCCTAAACCCTCAACAGTATCAATCTTCTGGCCTTTATCTGTTTTGATGTTCTTTTTTTTTCAGAACCAACTGCTGGTATCCTCCCTTCAATTTTAATGCCATCTAATAATGTTATAGAGGTGGAATTAGGTGAGTATTCTAATTATATTCATTGTTTTGTATATGTTGTGTAATAATCTGTTCCTTTATAATGCTAAATGGAACCATGGACCTTTTTACTTTTTAACCTGCAGTTATTTTAAACAGATCAAACATTGTGAATGTTTAATAAGAGGTTTTAAAAGAATATATAGACTTATTTTGAATGTTTTCTTTGTACAGGATCTCCTATCAGCCTTGCCTGCAAAGTGACATTCAGCGGAGACATCCTGGGTCCAGTATGGATTTATAGCAATACACAGCTTGGTACCTATTATAATGATGATAACAAACATGAATTTATTGAGACAGAGTAAGTAATGTTTTTTTTTTTAGGGGGATTGTTAGATGTATCAAAGATTGATACAATGGCAAGATTGTAGTGAAAGATATATGACTATAAGCTCCTTTCCAACGAGAAAAGGCTCTGCCATAACTGTGGGAGCTTTTTTTTGTTTGTTCACTTACTAGGGAAACATTCTGTTGCTCTTCTACTATATGCACTAAGGGCCCTATTAAATTCTCCCTCGTAGTTCTCTCGGTGCTCGCAAAAGGCAGTTTTCCTGCTGTTTGCGAGAACCGAATCTCTCGCAGCCTGCTTTACGATATGACTGCGAGAAAATGGCCGAGAATAGGCTCCGAGAGAGCTACGTAGCCTTAAATCTATGCACGAGTCTCGCATATCGTAAGAATCCCTACGTGGACAAAAAGTCCACGCAAGGGATCCGAAAGCCTCTACGTGCTGCCTCGGAACAGCCCGAGACAGCAGTGTGAGGCTCCCCCCTGCACCCTATACACATCCCCATGCTGCAGGGGTCTCTATCAGGACCCCTGCATCACCCCCACATTAACCCCTTGCAGCGGGGGTCCCCGATCTGCATAGATCAGGCCCCCCGCTGCATTTAAAACTTTTAAATTCCCCGCCGCGGCTCCTTAAAGGGACCGAGGCACACTATTACCCAATCCCGGCCGCGGCACTTAAAATTAACCCCCCTCTATGCTGGGGGTCCCCATCGGGACCCCCGAAGTGTCCCCACATAAACCCATTGCAGGGGGGGGGCCCCGATCTGCATAGATCAGGCCCCCCGCTGCATTTAAAACTTTTAAATTCCCCGCCGCGGCTCCTTAAAGGGACCGCGGCACACTATTACCCAATCCCGGCCGCGGCACTTAAAATTAACCCCCCTCTATGCTGGGGGTCCCCATCGGGACCCCCGAAGTGTCCCCACATAAACCCATTGCAGGGGGGGGCCCCGATCTGTATAGATCAGGCCCCCCGCTGCATTTAAAACTTTTAAATTCCCCGCCGCGGCTCCTTAAAGGGACCGCGGCACACTATTACCCAATCCCGGCCGCGGCACTTAAAATTAACCCCCCTCTATGCTGGGGGTCCCCATCGGGACCCCCGAAGTGTCCCCACATAAACCCATTGCAGGGGGGGGGCCCCGATCTGCATAGATCAGGCCCCCCGCTGCATTTAAAACTTTTAAATTCCCCGCCGCGGCTCCTTAAAGGGACCGCGGCACACTATTACCCAATCCCGGCCGCGGCACTTAAAATTAACCCCCCTCTATGCTGGGGGTCCCCATCGGGACCCCCGAAGTGTCCCCACATAAACCCATTGCAGGGGGGGGCCCCGATCTGCATAGATCAGGCCCCCCGCTGCATTTAAAACTTTTAAATTCCCCGCCGCGGCTCCTTAAAGGGACCGCGGCACACTATTACCCAATCCCGGCCGCGGCACTTAAAATTAACCCCCCTCTATGCTGGGGGTCCCCATCGGGACCCCCGAAGTGTCCCCACATAAACCCATTGCAGGGGGGGGCCCCGATCTGCATAGATCAGGCCCCCGCTGCATTTAAAACTTTTAAATTCCCCGCCGCGGCTCCTTAAAGGGACCGCGGCACACTATTACCCAATCCCGGTTGCGGCACTTAAAATTAACCCCCCTCTATGCTGGGGGTCCCCATCGGGACCCCCGAAGTGTCCCCACATAAACCCCCTGCAGCGGGGGGCCCCGATCGGCACCGATCGTGACCCTGCTGCAATTCAATTTTAAATTTCCCGCCTCGCGGGTCCTCAAAGGACCGTAAAGGTCCTGAAAGGACTCGCACTAAAAATATTAACCCCAGGCAACTATAATTACCCCATTAACTCATGGTGGTCAATCCAGACCACCATAAGGCTCTAATTAACCCATTAACTCATGGTGGTCAATACAGACCACCATAAGGCTCTATTTAACCCATTAACTCATGGTGGTCAATACAGACCACCATAAGGCTCTATTTAACCCATTAACTCATGGTGGTCAATCCAGACCACCATAAGGCTCTAATTAACCCATTAACTCATGGTGGTCTATACAGACCACCATAAGGCCTAAATTAACCCATTAACTCATGATGGTCAATCCAGACCACCATAAGGCTCTATTTAACCCATTAACTCATGGTGGTCAATCCAGACCACCATAAGGCTCTAATTAACCCATTAACTCATGGTGGTCTATACAGACCACCATAAGGCCTAAATTAACCCATTAACTCATGATGGTCAATCCAGACCACCATAAGGCTCTATTTAACCCATTAACTCATGGTGGTCAATCCAGACCACCATAAGGCTCTAATTAACCCATTAACTCATGGTGGTCTATACAGACCACCATAAGGCCTAAATTAACCCATTAACTCATGATGGTCAATCCAGACCACCATAAGGCTCTATTTAACCCCATCAGTCCCATAAGGGTATATTATTACCATTATGGGCCTGTTACAACCCAACATTAACCACATAAGTGCCATGATGGTCCTCAAGGACCATCATGACACTAACTACAAACACTACACTATAACCCCCAATAAACCATTTAATCTAAACTAACCCCCCTCTACACTAATCTATTAACACTTACACTACCTACCTACACTACCTACCCCCTAATAAACCTTCCCACCACTCTAATTACAAAAAATAAAAAACCTACAGCACAGAAAACAAAAAACCTACAGTACAAAAAACAAAATAACCTACAGTACAGAAAACAAAAAACAATTACAACCCCACCCCCCACTACAGAAAACAAAAAAATACATTACAACCCCACCCCCCACTACAGAAAATAAAAAAATTACACACCTGAAAAGGAAAGACAGATAAACACAATACAATACATACATATAATACATTACATACATTACATACAATACATGACATTACATATAATATATTAAATATAATATATTACATATAATATATTACATATAATACATTACATACATTACATACAATACATGACATTACATACATTACATATAATATATTAAATATAATATATTACATATAATATATTACATATAATATATTACATATAGTCCTAATCAAATACCCCCTATCTATCTAACATACAATCTATTTAATTTAAAATAAATCCTAACTATATCAAATACATCCCCCTATCTATCTAATATACAAAAAATCCTAACTACATACACAGACCATTATTCTAAAGTAAAATAAAATAATTACAGTCCTAACTACATACACAGACCCTAATTCTAAGCTAAAATCAATAAATTAAGACCACTTACCTTTAAGATGTTGCTTCAGATCACTAACCTATGGGTCAAACAAAAAATAAAAATTAGTACAAAACATTAACATCAAATAAATAAACATTCTATACATTCTAAATATTCAACTCACCTTTACAGCATGTCCAGTCACTGTTTAGCTCTTCCGGCGCGGCCCTGTTAAAAAAAAAACACAATACATGAATACATGAATACAATATATAAACAATAAATAAAATACACAAATAAACATCTAAATATACATTTCACTTACCTACCCGCGATGTCCCCGGCCTTCTCTCCTTCAGCCCCGGCTGGGCCGCGGAACCATTCGCGCTCTAAAAAAAAAAAAGAAAAAAAACTAACGGAGGTTTGCACTGGCAGACCTCCCCGACGCTACTGAACCTCCCGGAGTCGTTTCCGGGAGGAAATTGGCATTGGCGGCTTGTGATTGGCTGAAAAAGCTGTCTATCAATTTCAGCCAATCAAAAGTCGTCAATGTGTGAGCCAATCAGGATGGGATACACCCCAATATCCCACCCTGATTGGCTTAAACACTTGTCTATCTTTCTGGGAACCAATCACAACGCTCAGATGCCTTCAGCCAATCACTATGGGATACACCCCCACGGAGTGATTGGTAGAAGACATCTGCGCATCCTGATTGGCTCCTACATTGACGACTTTTGATTGGCTGACAGCTTTTTCAGCCAATCACAAGCCGACAATGCCAATTTCCTCCCGGAAACGACTCCGGGAGGTTCAGTAGCGTCGGGGAGGTCTGCCAGTGCAGACCTCCGTTAGTTTTTTTTTTTTTTTTTTTTTAGAGCGCGGATGGTTCCGCGGCCCAGCCGGGGCTGAAGGAGAGAAGGCCGGGGACATCGCGGGGAGGTAAGTTAAATGTATATTTAGATGTTTATTTGTGTATTTTATTTATTGTTTATATATTGTATTCATGTATTCATGTATTGTGTTTTTTTTTTTAACAGGGCCGCGCCGGAAGAGCTAAACAGTGACTGGACATGCTGTAAAGGTGAGTTGAATATTTAGAATGTATAGAATGTTTATTTATTTGATGTTAATGTTTTGTACTAATTTTTATTTTTTGTTTGACCCATAGGTTAGTGATCTGAAGCAACATCTTAAAGGTAAGTGGTCTTAATTTATTGATTTTAGCTTAGAATTAGGGTCTGTGTATGTAGTTAGGATTTTTTGTATATTAGATAGATAGGGGGATGTATTTGATATAGTTAGGATTTATTTTAAATTAAATAGATTGTATGTTAGATAGATAGGGGGTATTTGATTAGGACTATATGTAATATATTATATGTAATATATTATATGTAATACATTATATGTAATGTATGTAATGTCATGTATTGTATGTAATGTATGTAATGTATTATATGTAATATATTATATGTAATATATTATATTTAATATATTATATTTAATGTATGTAATGTCATGTATTGTATGTAATGTATGTAATGTATTATATGTAATATATTATATGTAATATATTATATTTAATATATTATATTTAATGTATGTAATGTCATGTATTGTATGTAATGTATGTAATGTATTATATGTAATATATTATATGTAATATATTATATTTAATATATTATATTTAATGTATGTAATGTCATGTATTGTATGTAATGTATGTAATGTATTATATGTAATATATTATATGTAATATATTATATTTAATATATTATATTTAATGTATGTAATGTCATGTATTGTATGTAATGTATGTAATGTATTGTGTTTATCTGTCTTTCCTTTTCAGGTGTGTAATTTTTTTATTTTCTGTAGTGGGGGGTGGGGTTGTAATGTATTTTTTTGTTTTCTGTAGTGGGGGGTGGGGTTGTAATTTTTATTTTTTCTGTACTGTAGGTTTTTTTGTTTTTTGTACTGTAGGTTTTTTGTTTTCTGTGCTGTAGGTTTATTGTTTTTTGTAATTAGAGTGTTGGGGAGGTTTATTAGGGGGTAGGTAGTGTAGGTAGGTAGTGTAAGTGTTAATAGATTAGTGTAGAGGGGGGTTAGTTTAGATTAAATGGTTTATTGGGGGTTATAGTGTAGTGTTTGTAGTTAGTGTCATGATGGTCCTTGAGGACCATCATGGCACTTATGTGGTTAATGTTGGGTTGTAACAGGCCCATAATGGTAATAATATACCCTTATGGGACTGATGGGGTTAAATAGAGCCTTATGGTGGTCTGTATTGACCACCATGAGTTAATGGGTTAATTAGAGCCTTATGGTGGTCTGTATTGACCACCATGAGTTAATGGGTTAATTAGAGCCTTATGGTGGTCTGTATTGACCACCATGAGTTAATGGGTTAATTTAGGCCTTATGGTGGTCTGTATTGACCACCATGAGTTAATGGGTTAATTTAGGCCTTATGGTGGTCTGTATTGACCACCATGAGTTAATGGGTTAATTAGAGCCTTATGGTGGTCTGTATTGACCACCATGAGTTAATGGGTTAATTTAGGCCTTATGGTGGTCTGTATTGATCACCATGAGTTAATGGGTTAATTAGAGCCTTATGGTGGTCTGTATTGACCACCATGAGTTAATGGGTTAATTTAGGCCTTATGGTGGTCTGTATTGACCACCATGAGTTAATGGGTTAATTAGAGTCTTATGGTGGTCTGTATTGACCACCATGAGTTAATGGGTTAATTTAGGCCTTATGGTGGTCTGTATTGACCACCATGAGTTAATGGGTTAATTAGAGCCTTATGGTGGTCTGTATTGACCACCATGAGTTAATGGGTTAATTTAGGCCTTATGGTGGTCTGTATTGACCACCATGAGTTAATGGGTTAATTTAGGCCTTATGGTGGTCTGTATTGACCACCATGAGTTAATGGGTTAATTAGAGCCTTATGGTGGTCTGTATTGACCACCATGAGTTAATGGGTTAATTTAGGCCTTATGGTGGTCTGTATTGACCACCATGAGTTAATGGGTTAATTAGAGCCTTATGGTGGTCTGTATTGACCACCATGAGTTAATGGGTTAATTTAGGCCTTATGGTGGTCTGTATTGACCACCATGAGTTAATGGGTTAATTAGAGCCTTATGGTGGTCTGTATTGACCACCATGAGTTAATGGGTTAATTTAGGCCTTATGGTGGTCTGTATTGACCACCATGAGTTAATGGGTTAATTTAGGCCTTATGGTGGTCTGTATTGACCACCATGAGTTAATGGGTTAATTAGAGCCTTATGGTGGTCTGTATTGACCACCATGAGTTAATGGGTTAATTTAGGCCTTATGGTGGTCTGTATTGACCATCATGAGTTAATGGGGTAATTATAGTTGCCTGGGGTTAATATTTTTAGTGCGAGTCCTTTCAGGACCTTTACGGTCCTTTGAGGACCCGCGAGGCGGGAAATTTAAAATTGAATTGCAGCAGGGTCGATCGGGGCCCCCTTCAGCAGGGGGTTTATATGGGGACACTTCGGGGGTCCCGATGGGGACCCCCAGCATAGAGGGGGGTTAATTTTAAGTGCCGCGGCCGGGATTGGGTAATAGTGTGCCGCGGTCCCTTTAAGGAGCCGCGGCGGGGAATTTAAAAGTTTTAAATGCAGCGGGGGGGCCTGATCTATGCAGATCGGGGCCCCCCCCTGCAATGGGTTTATGTGGGGACACTTCGGGGGTCCCGATGGGGACCCCCAGAATAGAGGGGGGTTAATTTTAAGTGCCGCGGCCGGGATTGGGTAATAGTGTGCCGCGGCCCCTTTAAGGAGCCGCGGCGGGGAATTTAAAAGTTTTAAATGCAGCGGGGGCCTGATCGGTGCCGATCGGGGACCCCCGCTGCAAGGGGTTAATGTGTGGGGGCTGCGGGGGTTCCTATGGACCCCTGCAGCAAGGTGTTCATGTGAGGACACTTCGGGGGTCCCGACAGGGACCCCCGCATTGAGGGGGGGTTCATTTTAGGTGCCTAGGGGGGGGTTTGGAGTACCCCCCACGGCAGGGCTTATGTGGGGGACTGCCGCGGAGGTCCCTTTTAGGACCCCCGCAGCACTTGATGAGGAGTGGGAGCCTGCGATATCATCTCGCAGGCTGTCACTCCTCATGTACATTTACGCAGTGTAGATACGTACGGGCCTGCTGCGTAGCTCATACGTTGCTCGCAGCAGGGCTAATTTAATAGCATTGTAAGTTAGAGAAACTTTGCAGTACGTAGGGCTTAAGTAGAAGCCTCTTATTTACGAGGCTGGAATTTAATAGGGCCCTAAGGCTGTTGTCCCATTACTCGCTAGTCCTAATGTGTGCATGCAGCCTGCTCAAACTAGACTCTGAAGCTTATTAATGCTGCAGAATGGTACCCAGTGTTTACACATCTTTTTCCCTTATCTATCTATATAAACCCCTTCCCATGGCACAGAAAAGCAAATAATACAACATAAAATAGGGGGTTTGTGACCCCTCTGCCCAGGAGTTTTTTGTGCTCTCTCTGGTTGAAACAGATTAATGTTCTTTCATCTTATCAAAAGCAATTTACATATACAGGAAATATGAAAATTAACCTTTTAATCATTCTTCTAAAAGTCTATGTGTGAATGATGGATGTATAGCACCCTCTGCTAAAGAGCTGTCAATCTTACCCAGTTTGTCATAAATATATACAGCAGCTAGTGTAACAAAAATTATGTGTTTACACTATATATTAAGTTATAAATTATGTTATATATTAAGTGGTTGAATAACAATATATTTTGATGTCTCTCCTTTTAAAAGTATCAGTAATAACAAACTGACAACTTGCGCATGGGCAGCCGAGACTTTAATTATATAGAATTACATTGTCCTCTTGATTGGGGTCAATGGACAAAAATGGTTAAGGGAAATCCTATTTAAGCTGTCAAATATAAATGACTGATTTAACTGTATTAATCTTTGTTTACACATAAATTATATCCATCAGTATCTAGTACACATTATTCACAATAGATGAGTTCTCACATTCCGTTTATCTGCTATAGGCAATATTTAAGTAATAAAAAATGACATAATCATTGAGAATGTAATAGTTTAACACAGATACATCCACCAGTAACTGGCATATATTAGCACTAAGCATTCTCACACTAGGTTAATAATTAGGTAGAGTTGAGTTACATTGTCCTTAAAGTAGTACTGGATTGACACAGACATTATATACTGATTTGTTTTCACACTAAGCTTATGTTCTTCTTGTTTAGACAAGGTTAACACTAACTTAACTGATTAACATAAAATGTGTTATATAAGGTGCTGCTAATTCAAGTTATGTATACATGTTATTCTATAAGGACTCACATGGTTAGAATTAGTTATACTATGGGGGTCTTTGGAGACCCCATGGTATAGTAGTTAACCTTAGGTTACCTGGAGGTCCATACTGGACCTCCGGGGTGGGGCGTAATAGTTGGCTGCCACAGAGATCCTTTACGGACCTCTGTTGCAGTGGGTTAAGCTTTAGGTGCCATGGAGGTCAATATGGACTCTCAAATTTGACAGTGTGTGGGAATGGGGAATCCCCAGGATTCCCCCAATACCTGCTATTACCCAAGGCAACCCTGGGGATCCCCAGAATTATTGTGGATAGAGGTATTGAGGGGAATCTTGGGGATGCCAGGGCTCATTTTAGATGGTGGGTATTGGAATGGTGGTATTACATTCTTAATTGTGTCAGATATGAGAAATCACGCCTCATATACACACAATTACGCTGTTAGATTGACAATAGCATCAGATTTGATGCTTGTCTGCTTCTCAGAGGCATACAAAGGACTTTTAAACAATCTGAGGATGCAGAGCTTAATGTGTATCTCTCGGATTTTAGAATGTTGTGGGCTTTTACCAAATGTTAAATGGGACAGATAAACATGGATTGCTATTTTTTCGATATTTAACAGCATTCAGTGGGTATTTCTGGTAGAGCTGGTTTAGATGTGTGTTTGAATAGCTTTGAAGGGATGTACGAGTAAACTTTACTTGTGAATCAGAAGCTTGAAGGTATGAAATGGAGCCCTATATTCACAATGTATTTGTATGCTGAGTTCTAATCTCTCATCACTTCAGGAACTAGGACATGTTGTGGACATGTCAGCATATAGTAATGACAATGCTGAACTAATCAGTGAGGTGAGAGTGAGCAAAACCTAGTGGTTTTACCACCTCAGAGTGGCAAAACCAGTATACCCACAGTGAGATGTTATGATGCATCACTATAGCTAAATAATGGTGAGGTTCTCTACCTTCACTATCCTCATTGTAATGTGAAAATTTTACAGAGAAACAATGAGCATTAAAACATTGCAACCACATCAGTCACACACACATGAACCTTTAGTACTTTTATGTAGAATTATTTTGAAACACAGCAATATAGATCTTGATGGCAGATAACAAACTTTTAGTTCAAGCCTACCTATTCTCCTACCTGGAAACAGCTTATGTTTATGGTGTAAATAGCCCAACTACTTCCTTATACCTTTTAACTTACTTTTTGTAAAGTGCAGCAGTATAATTTCAAAGTAGTTCTCAATCTTCTTTTACCCAATTCTAAATTATAACCACATCAGGCTCTAGTTATTTTTTCCACCATGTGCCAGTCAGGACTGTGTGAAGTATTTTCTTGACACTGGGCCTCTACAGTAAGGGATTTACTGTACTGTGGTATCGTGTTTAGCTCTGGGTATATTCACTCTACTATAGAGGTGGTTGATTTACTGTACTGTAGTGGTTGGTGCATATTTGTGAAAAGAAGCTTGTTATAGTGATTAAATTCATGTTAAACATGACTGATATTTCTATGAATTGTTTTATATGTAAGTTTTGTGGTAATTTAAGTTATGCCATGTGATTGGATCTATGGTGTAATCAAATAATTGTTTGCAAAGATAGATCTAAGGGGTTCTTCATGGAGCTGATACAATGCTCCAACTACTTGTAAACAATTGGAGAGTTTAGCATTGAAAAGTAATTAGGTTAATTTAGACTTCTGATGCAGTGATCTTAATTATGTTACCAAGTTATGTTGATGTGTTTGGTTATCAGTGTAGTTCCTATAAATATGCTGTGTTAAGTGATTAAACTATGTTGTTTTAATGAATGTTGGGATTTCCATGCTCTGGGCCCTAATCAATTCCACACTCGTAACACATATTTTCAATTGAGAGTGCTTGTTTCCACTATTTTACACATGTGTTCAATTGCCTTTACTTGTAACTTTATGTATCTCACTTGCAACTCATAAACCCATGATTTGTCAATAAGTTGAAGAGGCCTTATTTTATTTTTGGGATTACTGACAGAGGGAGGAAAGGGTAAGTTGAGAGGAGGAGCATCAAGGGGCCATGGGGAGAGGAGTGCAGGGAGAGGAGTGGCGAGGAATGGAGAGAGGGAGCAGAGAGGAGGAGTGAGGAGGGAGGAAGAGGAGAGAAGAGCATCAGACAGGGGAGAGGTGGAGATGGAGGGAGAGCTAGGAGTGGTAGTAGTGGGAGTTCTGGGGGTTGGTAGGTGAAGTTGAGGGAACAAGGGATTTGCCCCCCAGAGCAAGGAACACAAAGTGCAGGGATAGTGAGGAGAGGCCTGATCCCAGCAGGGAGGGTGTAGTGGCAGGGAGAGACTGGCGTCAGGGACAGAGCCGGTAGGACAGATTCCCTAACTGAGAGCAAGAGGCTTTACAGAAGCACAGTGCACCTAACTATACCTCAGAGGAGATGATGGTCCTCCTCCGTGATATCCGTGCCCGTACCACTATCCTACAAGGGGGAGGGAAGTTAGGCCTGTACAGAGGTGGTAGCAGCAATATTAGTTCTAGATTTGCGAACAAAAATGTGAGTTCTGTCAATGTTGTTGACAGCCGAGCAATAAGTTCACTTTCGGGACTTTCAGGATCCCAACATCATGCAAGGTGAAAATCATAAACACCATCATCCTCTCACATACCTACATATGTTAAACACACACAAATAGATAAAACACACACCCTGTAAATGCTGCCCACCAATAAAATGGATATGTACAGTGCTTTGCAAAAGTATTACTCCCCTTGGCATTTTTCATGTTTTGATGCCTCCCAACCTGGAATTAACATGGATTGTTTGAGGATTTGCATCATTTAATTTACAGAACATGCCTACAACTTTGAAGATGTTTTTTTTTTTTTTAATTGTGAAGCAAACAACAAATAGGACAAAAACAAAAGAAAAAGTAAATGTGCATAACTATTCACCCCCGAAAGTCAATACTCTGTAGAGCTACTTTTTGCTGCAATCACAGCTCCAAGTCGCTTTGTATAAGTCTCTATGAGCTTGCCACATCTTACCACTGGGATTTTAACCCATTTCTCCTTGCAAAACTGCTCCAGCTCCTTCAAGTTGTATGGTTTGCGCTTGTGAACAGCAATCTTTAAGTCTGACCACAGATTTTCTATTGGATTGAGGTCTGGGCTTTGACTAGGCTATTCCAACACATTTACATATTTCCCCTTAAACCACTCAAGTGTTGCTTTAGCAGTGTGTTTGGGGTCATTGTCCTGCTGGAAGGTGAACCTCCATCCTAGCCTCAAATCACGCACAGAGTGGTACAGGTTTTGCTAAAAAATATCCCTGTATTTAGCACCATCCATTTTTCCCTCAACTCTGACCAGTTTCCCAGTCCTGGCTGCTGAAAAACATACCCACAGCATAAGGGCTGCCACAACCATGTTTTACTGTGGGGATGGTGTTCTCTGTGATTTGATTTATTGGGTTTGCGCCAGACATAGCATTTTCTTTCATGGCCTAAAAGTTCAATTTTAGTCTCATCAGACCAGAGCACTGTCCTTCATCCACATGCCTTTTCGCAAACTCAAAACATGCCATTTTATTTTTTGCCGAAAGTAATGGCCACTCTGCCATAATGCCCAACTCTATTGAGCATACAGCTTATTGTCATCCTATGTACAGATACTCCAGTCTCTGCTGTGGAACTCTGCAGCTCCTCCAGGGTTACCTTATGTCTCTGTGCTGCCTCTCTGCCAGGCCAGTGAGTTTTGGTGGGCAGCCATCTCTTGGCAGGTTTGCTGTTGTGTCATGTTCTTTCCATTTGGTTATGATAGATTTAATGGTGCTCCTGTGGATCATCAAAGATTTGGATATTTTTTTATAACCTAACCCGGACTTGTACTTCTCAACAACATTGTCCCTTACTTGTTTGGAGAGTTCTTTGGTCTTCATGGCAGTGTTTGGATAGTGGTGCCTCTTGCTTAGGTGTTGCAGCCACTGGGGCCTTGTAAAAAAGGTGTGTATATGTAATGACAGATCATGTAACACTTAGATTGCACTCAGGTGGATATCATTTCACTAATTATGTGACTTCTGAAGGTAATTGGTTGCACCAGAGCTTTTTATGGGCTTCATAATAAACATAAAACTATTTCTATAAAATAGTTTTATGTATATATTTTTCTCATTTCACTTCAACAACTTAGACTAATGTGTTCTGATCCATCACATGAAAATCAGATTAACAAAACATTGAACTTAAGGCTGTAATGTAACAAAATAGGTAAACCGTCAATGGGGGGGGGGGGGGGGGAATAATTTTGGAAGGCACTGTATATTCTAATCATAGTCAAATCCAGGAAGCTCACATATTACTTTCATTGGTGTGCAGTATGAAATATGTGTGAGAGGTAACACTTTAAAAATGAGTACGTACGAGATACAGTTTTGTATAAAAGAAAGTGCAAAAATATGTGCAAACAAGTGGCATAATAAAAACATGAATAGATAAGAGGTGGGCAAGCAAGCTTTGATTTTCAGGGGAGACTGCCATTTAGCCATTTGGAGAGGATTTAGAGGTTCAGATCAGGGAGCTCCACTCTCTCATTCTATAGAGGTATATAAAATGTTTCCTCCATACTAAGGCAGATTACAAATATACAGCTCTTGCTCTCGCTGTAGATACATACACCATACTAGACAGATGAAATATATAGCTTCAGGTTCCCCACACTATATACAGTCCCCCAACAATGCAGATACATAAAGAAAGTGCCCCATACACTATATACATATATGCTATAGCTATGCACAACAAATTATAGTCAAACCTCTTAACCTAAACATACATACACAGTAAAACACAAACATATGCACACATGCACAGTAATATGTGTATATATATCCTCAAGGACTCACCATTTCTCTGCATGCAGAGACAGCCTCACGACAGCTCCCTCCCTCTTGTAACTCTCTAGTTACAGCCGCCCACTGTAGTGGTGAGTCTGTGAACTGCAGTATTACTTTTTTTTATTTAAGAAATATTTTGAATTGTGAAATGAGGGGCATTTCACAGGAAAGAGCCTCTAGGCTGACTAGTTGGCCTAATGAGAAATACTGACATGGCTATTGGCACTAGTTCTCCAAACAACAGATAGAAAGTGATGTCGGAGAAGTTCCTTCACAACAGCTCTTTACCTCTTTAGATCTTTAACAGGCATCACATGAAGGAAGTAGAGTCCCCACAGAAGAAGTTTGACACTCCAGTTTGAGAGGCATTGTGGTTGGCATTAAGCTTCCTTAAGAGCAAATTCAAGTAAGAATGGCGGAGTATCTCTTCAACAGACCAAGAGTGCCAGGGGTTGTCACAACTCTGGGGTGAGGGGGACCAGGTTCACCCCTACCCTCCTGCTTACTGTTATTGAAGCACCCCTGGATGGTCTGGATTTTGGTAATCTCAGCACTTCTGGCTTCTCCAGGGTAGGAACTGGCACAGGACATCAGGAACACAGGATGCAAAAAGCAGGCTTGGCAAAAAAAATAAACATTGAGGAACAAGCAAATTTTTTCTCTGCACTGAAATGGTGTCCTGGGGGCCCCATACTTATAGTCAATGGAAAGAGGAATCTCCAAACTAGCAGAGACTTGGAATAGCCATTCCCCAAAGCAAACCTTCCCAACCGAATCCCTTTTAGGCCTGATCTCCTCCTCCAAGGGCTGGTGAGCATAGTTGTTCCAATCCAGGCTCTCCCTTGTTTCAGAAGTCTGACAGACTGCCTCTTTCTCTCCCATTGACCTGTTGTTAGCAGTGGTACTCCAGCTAACTGGGTTTAACTGGTCCTTCAGTTGTTGGTCTGGCAGGATATCAGAGCCAATTACTGTTCTTGCCCCTGGATCTGTGTTTAGCTCCCTGACAGTGGTTTTAAGCTGGAGCCCCATTACTGGTTCACAGTCCATGTTTTTTCCCCCAAAGAACCCAGAAGCATGGGGACTCCTCCCAGCCCTCCACTTGGCCTGTTTTCTATAAATAGTCCTCTGTCTTGTCATTAGTCATGTCACCCCAGCCATCTGACCATGGCTGGTCCCCCTTGTCTAGTAAGGTCCCAGGGCTACTTTCTGTGTCCACCCCATGATCTGTGGTTGGCCTCTGGACTGTATTTATCCATGGAGTCCTCTGTCAGATTTACAGTCTATTCCCAGCATACAGTCCAAGGTTGGGGACACAGAGGCTCCCCCACAAGCCTTCCACGTGGCCAATTCTTATGGCTGGGGTCTCACTCTTTGTTCCTGTGCTTGGGGCTGTTATGGGTGGACCAATGGCTGGCTGTAGAGCGTGAGCTTTAGGTACCATGAAGTAGCTTAGCTGGTCCAAACCTAATCCTCTGACTACAGGAAAAGGGTTAACTTCCTCTGGATCAAACCACTGCATTATAGCTGTCTTGCTCATTTTTAAAACCCCAGGAGCAGAGTTCTCCCACCAGTCCATGCTATCCCTTCCCTGGACCCCTTGAAAACATTTAAGTCCTCGGTCGATCCAAAGTCCATATAGTCCCCATCCGAGCCAGCCAGAGCAAAAGTGCCCAGGTGACAATCTGGATTGCCATACACAATTTCCCATAGCGCCTTCTCCAGCTCCACGGAAAAATAGGGCTCCACACCAGGTACCTCAACTAGTCCCAGCCAGGCCGCATACTGCTGCTCCAGGTAAACCTGCTGCCTCATCAGACCTGACAGCCAGTCATTTAGCTCATGTGCCAGCCACAGTCCTAGGAACACCTCCCATTGAGCTTGAAAGCCCACTTTCCTGCAGTTTCTGCAGTTTTTCCTAGAATTCCTCTGTACTCTGTGGTTGTCATCTCCCTTGCTTCTGTCCGGCCTGCAGACAATTCCCTGTCTCCTCTGGGATAGAGGTTCCCCTTCCAGGCTACAGCTGGTTACTGCTGCTGAGATCCCACCATGTGTCACCAATTGTCAAGATCCTGGGGTGATCTTAATCATGTTACAAAGTCATATTGTTTAATGACAACACTGTTTAATTACTCTGTGTTGATGTGTTTGGTTATCATTGTATGTTTCCTATAAATATGCTGTTCAATGAATAATCTTCTGGTCAAGACACAAGTGATGGAACTATGTTATTTTGCTGGATGCTGGGATGTCCATGTTGTTTAATGCTGTTTGAGCTGCAGAAAGGTTACAGAAATTCTGCTGTTTGCTCCTACAGATGAGGTGTAAATGCAATGGTCAGAGAGTTAACCCGTTGTCATGACACTTCCCATATAAATGTCATTACTTTTAACAAACTCACAGTAAAAGTATTTTCAAATGTTAAGATCAGTACTGCATCTACCCCATGGAATATTGCCCTTAAATTAAATTTAAGAGAAAACAAATTCTATCATACTTTTTATAGGACAATGTACTAAACATTAAAAAAACATTTTTTCCATGTAAAAGTATGGATTACTTGTAAGAAAAGGTGACAGTGAAAAAAGGTGGAATCATTTGTCCACATCTGTTAAAGGATTCGAAGAATGAGAAAGCCATGGGTGGTTATTGTAAATTCAAAAATATTTGATACATAAAGCACATTTTAATGGTCAACTGACAGTAACACATATTTGATTTGCAAAAACTCAAGACTTTATGCCATCAATATCTGTCGGTCAAAGCTTGAACAGATTTTTATGATGTTTCTTCATAAGAATATGTGAGTAAGACAATGATTCAGACACTGAGCAATCTATTTGTACACCACTGCTTTTCAGCTTTGTGAGACGCATTGCATCTGACAAAGCCGCATTCAGAGATGGTCGTCATACTACATGTTAAATGGCCTTGTCAGGGCAATTTATCTGAACAATTTTGCTTTTAAATAGATGTATTTGTATCAATAGCCTACATAGTATAAGCAATATCTAACTTGATCAAGTAGTTTAAAAAAAATATATAGTTGTTATAACTACCACATGCTATAGAATTATCAGTCAGATTTGGGGCACTGAAAGAAGACAAGCCTTCCATGTCAGGAGGTATCCCTTCTTAGATCATAGTGATCCCTTTTCCTATTTATTTAATTGTTATATATTTTTAAGTGGCACAATTTAAGTGAGAAAAAAAAGCTTTGCATTACTTCTATAGTTTTCAATCTTTAAAGGCAACCTACCTATATAAATCACAACCATGTTTAAGCTCTGTAGCATTCAAAGATGACACTACGGTTGATCACATCTCAGACATAGCACGTTTCTTGCAAATTGTATATGACAAGGAAGGTCAAAATAAATATTGAAACATAGATGTTCTCAGCACAATTGAACCAACAGGCCAATCTAGCCTTTCCATTATCTAATGAAACAAACAAAAAAATCAGGCTGCATTTATCATCGTATCAGTTCATACTACTTATCTACTTCCTGCCTGTAAATTAGTGGAAATTACTTCTTAAATTCATAGCGAGTTGCACTCATAACTGTGTCCCCCCTGTTTATTTTAGTGTGAAAGACACACAAGATGGATTGACAATAACATTAAGAACTTTAACATTAAACTTTACAGAAGTGAAAGAAGAAGATTATAATAGAAAATTTTACTGCGAAGTTCTCTCTAAAAATAAGCCCAAGGCATATGTTATGTTAAAACGTCCTGGTAAGTGTTTTAAAGGAATCTCTTAAATTTTGTTTTCATAAACAGGGCCTTTAAAGTATTAATATTTGAAACTGTATTTTACCATTAAACTTACAAAGAAAAATCTATAAAAGTGTTTTATAAGAAAATTATAGATTATAAAAGCAGATATGCTCTTTACACCAGAATACTCTATTTTAGTATCTAATTACTTATTTAGTAAGAGACTTATGTGGTAACACTAGAAGGTACTCTTCACAGACTGACCACTTAGCCATATGCAAAATTAAACAGGGAGCCATTTATCAATAATGAATTCAATAAAATATTGGTAAGAAAGCCAGTCTAGTGTTATAATCTCTTGATCTGAGCTACCTCTACCGTGTCTCTTTAACTTTAATCTCTGCTCACTACCTTACTGTTTTTTACATCAGCTGGTAGCCAATAAGATAATTTCAAATAATTCTATGTCAAAGGAGGAATATTGGAGTAATGTGATTGAAATCTGTATAATGTGCAGACATAAATTGATATGGTTGCTATAATTTTATAGGCAAAATGTATTGTTATCATTTTATTTTATTCTATGCTCTTTCCTTCATCATGTTTTCAGATCCCAATTTCCAGGACTTCTTGATCGCACTCTTTGTTTCATTGATATTGGTGGTTGCTGTTGTTATATTAACCATCAAAATGTTCAAAGTTGATTTTGTTCTCTGGTATCGAAGTTCCTGCTTTGCTCAAATTAATACAAAAGGTATTTCTTACTAATCTATCATACTACCAGAATTGGCAATCATTGAATTACATGATGTTGATATTCTATCTTACTCTATCACCAGCTCATGGAAGGGGCCTTGGCAGCCCTCACTTACATATGAGAAAGGTGCAGTTGACCTCTTGTTGGAGCAGGATTCCTACTTTTATCAAGAACAGAACACAAAAAAATACAAATACTGAAAATGTTGTTTCTTGCTTACTACTATGAAGACACCAGTTTTTGCTTATCTGCCATTCTACATGATAAGCAAAAATTGGTGTCTTCATAGTAGCAAGCAAGAAACAATATTTTCAGTATTTGTATTTTATTATAGCAAGACAGCTAACGGTATACTATATACAAACAATATTTCAAATGTTGTTATACTGCTTCCTGCTCTACATGTGCTGGGAAAATGTAAGTGGAAACTAATAGAGATGAACTAATTTAATCATACAAGTATTTAACTTGTATGATTCTTTTGCACACTTCTACTTGACCAAAAAACACAAGTATATTGTTTTTATTTAGCATTTTTATTCAGTGGTTTTAAATTCACTTTTATAATAAAGATCATCATTAAATTCCTCATTTTGTTTTTGTTTGAACAACATGGGAAAAACAGAAATCTGATTTACAGAAAGCAGATGAAGTTTAAGTGATATATTAATATTTATCCAGAGCTCATTAATATTATTATTAATATTATTATATACTCTTATATTGGTAATGTGCCAACATATTCACAGCACCATACATAAAATGAATACAAGGTAAATACAATATCAATACAGATTAAACTAATAAAGAGCCCTGCTTTTGAGTTTATAATCTTACATATAGAGTACTTTTTCAAGCATCCTATATGGTTTAAATAATTTACACTCTACTCTGTTAGATAATAAGAGTTATCATCTTAATGTCACTTGTTTTCTGTTGTTCCATAGCTTAGATTTGGTGTTACAAAGATAGAACATCTATATTACACAAGTATTATTACACAATGAACACTTTTTAAGCTAACCACCTTGTATAATGTTATTTTAATTGCAGATGGGAAGATCTATGATGCTTATATTATGTATCCAAAAAGCAAAAAGGCAAACAGTCATTGTGCCATGGAATTATTTGTCCTGAAGGTGCTTCCTGAAGTGTTAGAAAGGCAGTGTGCTTATCAATTGTTCATATTTGAAAGGGATGCATTACCAGGGAGAGGCAAGTATTCTTAAATTATTACTTTCTGTGGTTCCAAAAATCAGAGATCAAGATATGATCTAGGGGCTACAGATAAGGATAGTTTAAATTGTATGTACAGCTACTAAATTATTCAAAACTTTATAAGTAACCTTATGGGAAAAATAATTTGACACTATCATCAATGTGATTATAATATACAATTCCCTACTTATAATCAATTACTTCTAAAAGCCCCCCAGAGTATCAGATTCTTACATTTTGTACCCCCCCCCCCCCCTTTCTTCCTGTTTTCCCTCATGGGAGCTGAAATTTTGCATGATTTATGGCCACAAACACTGTGGAGTCAAAAGCCATTTCTTTGATAATTTAATACCACTTCCTTCTTGTTGGCCTATAAGCAGGACATTGCATCAGACCATGGGCCCATAACTCTCCAGAAATGTAAATGCCCCTCTTTCACACACACACACACACTACCACCAGTGTATCGTGGATCCTTCGAGGGTCTTGCAGAGACATCAACATTTTTTTTCTATTTAAAAACTAGCTATATGCCGTTTTTAATGCTTAATTATGATCTTAATCAGGCTCAAGATTTTCACTCATATATTTGTTTTTTCACTGTGCAGTGGTCATTTAAGGGACACTGTACTCCCAATCTAGGGGGTTGGATGACCTGGGGCGGACAGCCTACTTGCCCAGGGAAAGTGTATGCGCATTACATCGCCTTTCCTTTTCTGGTGTAGTGATTGCCCCATGACCACTAGCTAGATCACCAGTCAGGAGGTCATTTGGCCTCACTTACATTACTGCGTCTGTAGCAAGAGAGGCATTTGGCCTCTCCTACATTACTGCGTCTGTAGCAATACCTTCTCATTGGTGCCCATGTTTTCACAGAGCTTGCTAAGTTATGGAATGACAGAGTGTCCGGCGGTATAACCAGATGGATAGGCTGGGCATGTTAGCCTTGGTTGGAACCAGCCAAGGGGAAGGAAAACTCTGATTTCAGACCTGGGCAGATACAGCTCACTAGTCCTGCCAGGTGATCCATCTAGAAGGACACTACAATACCGTCCCATCTTGCTAGGCCAGGACAGATGAACCCCAAGTGTAAAGGGTGGGACCAGTATTGCGCACACTGCATCTCACCTAAAAACTAGATCATTATGCCAGAATAGGCAAAGATTCAGGAGCTTGGAAGCTACAATGAAAATGAGCACCTTCTGCTAGAGTTTTGTGAGGAGCAGAAACTCACCAACAGTGTTTTCCAGCAGAAAGACAGGCTGAAGACAAACCATGCATTATTGGTCCAGCACTGGCATCGTATAGACTGCATTCCGTTGCACCGGGGAGACTTTTGAGATGTCCTACTCACCTGAGTGATGTCCAGAGCAAAATGTAACACAGACCACTGCCTGGTGTGATGCAAACTGCGGCTCCACTTCAATCCTAAGCAAAAGAGGATAGGAGCTTTCAATCGGCAACCTCCAGTCACTGAAATGAAGGCCAACTTCCAGGTGAATCATCAGATTTCACAGATTCCTCTTCAGATGATTTATTGGAAAAACTCAAAACCAGCATCCTGCAGATCTCTGAAGAGGTCATTTGGTTCTCCACAAAGAAGAACAGACTGGTTTAATGAAAACAATCACGAGATCCATGAATTACTGTTGAAAAAAAGATCTCGCTCAGCTGTCCTGACCTAACAAGAACGCAGCCTTCCATCTTGTTTGCAGTCTCCAATGAAAGGTTTGAGAAATTCCGAAGCAGTGGTGGACCAGCCTTGCATAAAGAATTCAGCATTGTGCAGAAGTCACCGATGCCAGAGGCTTTTAAGAAGCCTTGAAGGCGGCGTATGGCCCTTAGCAGCTGGTCCAAAGCCCATTTTGCAGTACAGATGGTCAAGCACTCCTTACAGACAAGGCATTGATCCTGAACCGGTGGCCTGACCATTTTCAGAATCTATTCTGCGCCAACTGCGTTATTTCAGTCTCAGCACTCCGTCACATACAACAACCAACAAAAACAGAACTGGATGAAATCCCTAATATCAAATAGACTGTAAAAGCTATTAAGCAGCTAAAGAATGGTAAGGCAGCAGGAGTTGATAGGATCCTAGCAGAGATCTAAAAAAATGGGGGCCCAGCACTTCACGCTATGCTCCATGAGGTTTTTGTTTGCTGCTTGCAGGAAGGCAAACTGCCATGGGATCTACGTGATGCAATCATCGTCACCCTGTACAAGAAGAAGGGAGAAAAGTCAGACTGCTTCAATTACTGGGGGATAACTATGTTCTCCATTGCGGGGAAATTTCTTGCAAGAGTACTCCTCAACAGTGCCGACTATTGCAGAAGAACTCCTCCCCAAGACTCAGTGTGGCTTTAGAGCCAACAGCAGCACCACAAATATGTTTTTTGTTCTCAGGCAGCTCAAAGATAAATACAGAGAACAGAACAATCGCCTTTATGTGACATTTATCAACCTTACCAAAGCGTTCAACACCATTAGCAGGAAGGGTCCGTGGCAAATCCTGGAACGTATAGGATGTCCTCCTAAGTTCTTCAACATGATCATCCAACTACATGAAGACCAGGGCAGCCAAGTCAGGCACAGCAACAACCCGTCAGAACCCTTCCCAATAAGTAACAGCATGGCTATGTCCTTGCACCAACCCTATTCGCGCTAATCCTCAGTATGATGCTTAAAGTGCTACAGCAGACCTTGATGATGAGGATGGTCTCTACATCCGATACTGCACTGACGGCAGTCTGTTCAACCTCAGGTGACTAAAGGCCCACATCAAAACAGTGGAACAACTTGTTCGAGAGCTACTCTTCGCCAAAGATGCTGCCCTTGTTTCCCATACAGCACAGCTCTGCAGCGAATTACATCTTGCTTCATCGAGGCTGCCGAGCTATTTGGTCTAGAAGTAAGTTTGAAGAAGATGGAAGTTCTCCACCAGTCTGCACCTCAGGAAGATTACTGTCCTCCTCGCATCACTATTGGCGAGTCCAAGCTGAAAATAGTCCACCTACCTGGGTTGCATCATCTCCTTGGACGCTAAGGTTGTTAAGGAAATTGCCAACAGACGGACAAAGGCAAATGGTGCATTTGGCAGGTTACATAAAAGGGTTTGGAAAAACAAGTATCTGAGTAAATGCACCAAGGTCTGTGTACAGAGCTGTTGTGTTGACCACCCTACTGTATGGCTCCAAGTCGTGGGTTACCTACCTCCATCACCTACAACTTCTTGAGCACTTTCATTAATGTTGCCTGTGCACCATACTCAACATCCACTGGAAAGACCATGTCACAAACACTGAAGTCCTAGAACAAGCAGGAGTCACCGGCATTGAGGCCATGCTGTTGTAGAAGCAGTTGCACTGAGCAGGACACATCTCTAGCATGGAGGATGATCAGCTTCCAAAGATTGTGCTATATGGTGAGCTCACCACTGGTAATCATGACAGAGGAGGACCAAAGAAAAGGTACGAGGACTCTCTTAAACAATCCCTTGATGTCTTTCACATTGACCATCATCGATGGTCAACTTTAGCTTCAGACCACAAGGCCTGGAAACGTTCCATTCACCAGACTGGATCCTCTTTTGAGAGTACATGCAGGGCTGATCTTTAGGACAAAAGAAGATGGAGAAAAAATCATGTCACTGCAGCACCCAACCAAGAGCAAATTTTCCTGTGCAACCACTTCAGTCAAGTTTGCCTGTCACGCGTTGGCCTCCTCAGACACCAAAGAGCCCGCAGATGTGGATAACATCCCTCTTATATCTTCGTTCATGAAGCCAAGACGAATAGTCCCAAACTATGATGTATTTAAAATATCCCACCTTGTATGTTACTACAGTTTTCCTTATAATAAGTGGTCCATAGTGTAGAATAGCTCACATGGTTATGATTTTTCACCACAATGTTCAATGCAAAATTAGGTAAACAAGTTTGTTTAATTCACAAGGCAAGTTAAAGTGGATCAAATGACATGCTTTTCATCCGGTGTAAATATCCTTAACTTAATATCATGTTTTTTTCAATGCAGAAATCTATTTTGTAATGTATCAAACATGCAATGAAATGCGTGACAAACTGGGCCTACAGAGTTAATTTTTATGAAGCTCTAAAATATATATTGGGATCTTTAGACAAACTCCAAATCTCTGCTTCCATACACCCTTTTGAGTGGCTCACAAGTTGTAAGGAAAAAGGCACTGACTTAGAGTTACAAAGGTTTGAAGCTTTGAGAACTCTTGGAAAGTTTATCCACTGCCAAACTATTAATATCAATTTAATTATGTTAGAGCAATAGGGATACATCAGTTTATGGTATAACATGCTTTTCATGACAAAATACTTTATCTTAAGGAAGTGGTATTGCAAAGAACACTGTTTTTATAATATGAAAATGTAAGATCTAAAAATATATTTAACCACACTGCCTGTTGTGAAACCTATGCATATAATACCTGACAGAGTTTTATTGATATAATTAGGACGTTCTTATTAGTAAACTTGAGCAGTGTTTTAGGGTACACTTTATTAATTGCAATTCTGTTTGAGTACAAAATAAAATGCTTTAGTGTAGGCACATATGTCTTGAGTCTAGATCTTTAGAAACACAAAGGAGTAGTATAAAAAGGCAGATACAGTGGTATGTTTAATAAATACACGATCCAGCAATGATCTAAGTATACTTTCTTTACAGCTGTGGTTGATGTCGTCAATGAAACAATCTCAAAAAGTAGAAGACTGATTATTATTTTAGAAAACACATCTAATGAAAATGATTTTGAACAACAAATTGCCATGTATGATGCACTGATTCGGAATAAAGTGAAAGTGATCTTAATTGAACTGGAGAAAATAACAGATTACACGAACATGCCAGAATCCATCAAATACATCAAACAAAAGCAAGGTGTTGTTCATTGGACAGGAACATTCACTGAAGCTGCTTTATCACCAAAAACAATGTTCTGGAAAAATATCAGATATCAGATGCCCCCAACTCAAGGTTTATATTTGCAACACATTCACAATAATAGAACACACTTAGAATCCACTGAGAGCCATTGTTGATTTCTTTGGAAGCTCAGATGAGTTTTAATTTTATGCTGTAATAGCTTTGTAAAAACGTTGAAATTCCTTTTGTTGTTGCAATTTTTTCATACAATCGTGCAGATCCTTTTTTGACTCAATATTCACTCATAATCAAAAAGAGAAGGATGCACTTTATAGGACTCTTTTAATCAGAGCATAATTGTTTTTGTTATATATGCCAGTAATTTCATTTTGCTTACAAAACATTAATAAATATATTGAAGATTCTATTGAATTGAAAATTTGTCTTTGTCCATTCAAAAAAGTTTACAAATCAGGAACTAAAGGGAAACAATAGGGTATGTCTCCAACAGTGTACCCATGGTATCAGAAGAGGAAAGAGTAATGTATTTATTTAATAAACTACCGTAGGTTGATATCATACAAACTGTATAACTTCCAAACTCACCAAGAACAGAAATCTTGCTGACTTCAACATATTTATTGTATTTAATTCCATATAGTTGTTACCCCTCATAGGTGCAATCTTAAATTATATTCCAAATGGAAATTAAATGAATATCTTAAAGTGTAAAAAAAAGTGTAAATGTCTTTCAGATTAATTTTAAAACAATGACAGGTGAGTACACCTGAATAAGAGAGGCATAACACAATCTACAGGATTGTCATGGCAATGAAATTATCCTTTAGTCAAGTGTGGGACAAAGTGAGGTGGAAGGTATTGTCAGAGAACACTGGATAATTTTGTAAGATTATACTAGCAACTTGCCCGTCAAAAAATGACGGTCAATAAAAATTAAATGTTGTGAAATTTGTTTGCAACACAAAATGAGTCATCTAAATTTGTCCCTTTTTTTTTTTCTAAAAATCAAAACACATACATTTTTTTAACTTTTTATTTTTTTAACTTTCAACTTATATTTCACAAACATGAAAGTTTGTAACATGCAACTTGTATATGAAACATTCGTTGATTATTTTGTTAACAATACTAACACTTTTCAATACATATTTATCACTGAGTAACTGCGGACTATATTAACTTAGAGTAAGTAAATTGTTTTAACAATAACATGCTTTTTATCATTTGTAACATATTTGTTAAACTCTTGTTAAACTAAATTAGCATTGAATCCAGAGGAAGGCAAACAATAAAAAAACCCTATTGAAACTTGTCCAATTGTATCAAAGAGGGAAAAAAATTAATTCCTTCCTGACCCCATTAACTGGCGATCGGATTTCTCCCTGAATCAATACTTTGTCTTTAAATAATACATTTCCAATTATTATGAAATGCTTCAACTTTATACTAACAATACATGTTTGACTATACCACATATATATTTAACAAACTTTTAAAAAAATTCAGAAAACACATATTTAACATCTGAAATTGTAACATCAAACAATAACATTTAACTCTTGTAAATCCTGAAAAATTCAGTTAATTGTTTTGTGGGGCCAATCATGTTAATATGAAACTTTGAACCCATTCTAATCTGTTTAAGGATATTTTACTGTTGTTTTTTTTTTTTTTTTTTTTTTTTTTTCAGTTTGTCCATTCTGCAAATATCACATAGATTTTCATAAGTGAAATAGTGGTCCCCTATTTAAAGAGTCCCAGAGTACTTTAAGTTTGTCATGGAAGTCAAACAACTGTTCTTTTTTTTTTTGTCCATTGTTTCTCTGTTTTACTTGAAATATTGTTTTTGTGCAATCATACTGAGTACCATAAAATGTTGGCATTAAAATGAAACCATTGTCCTCTATCTTTCCAACACCTCATAGTAGACAATGTTTTTGGTGTAAACACATCCATCGTCCAATAAATGACCTTGAGTTTCGTTTTCTTCAACATGCACTTTAATTTCTTTTGGATTAGTGCACCTTGAAAAAGACACATAGAGTTGTCCATGTGCAAAAACTGGTTCCTTTAAAAAAAATCCCAACTGACTTAAAAGTTTGTCCTTGGGATTTATTAATGGTCATGGCAAATGCCATGATAACTGGAAATTGTCTCCGTTGAAGGACAAAGGGAAAACCACTCTCACTTGGAGCTAAATCAATTCTTGGTATAAAAACTTGCTTACCTTTATTAGTACCAGTTATAATTTCTGCATGTATAAAATGATCTTTTAACTCATGCACAATTAATCTGGTCCCATTACAAAGTCCTTTTTTTGGATTCATATTTCGCAATAACATGACAATTGCGCCTTTTTTCAATTGTAAAATATGTGGGGGCATTCCAGATGGTGGTAACGAATTAATAAATTCGATACTAAAATTTGATTCACTGTCTTTATCATCTGACAGAATAGAATCTGCACTGTAATAATTATTTTGTGGTGCATTGATGTATTTTAAAATTTCGTTATTTACATTCAAGGCATCGATATTTTTTTATGTTAATATCACTTTGTTTGCAATGTCTGAGTAATCCTCATTATTAAGAGTGTTTAGAAATATGGCTGATATGAGTTATTCATTGCAAACCATTTCTGATGGAATTTCAATGGTATCATTTGGTAAATGCTTTATTTCTGGATGTTTTCCATCTCCGATTTTAATGAGCCAGTCATTGAATTCATTTTGGCCTTCAGATCTAATATTTAATTCTAATTTGAGATGTGTAAATATTTGCCACAGTTTACTGGTCTTGATACATGTTTCAATGATCTCCGTTCTATTTCCGTGTTGCACAACAGGTAATGTTTGCCTAAAATCTCCTCCTAACAACATCACCTTTCCACCAAATGGCAACTTATTATCCATCACTTCTTTTGTCAATACAAAAATCTGTCAATACATTGCAATGCATGACATGACATCATTGTTGCCTCGTCTATGATAATTAGTTTACATAGTTTAAATTTTTTGCTTGTAAGGTATTCAATGGAATATCTGACACTGATGTTTCCAAAATGGGAACTGGCAGCTTAAATCCACTATGCACAGTTCTTCCACCATCTAACAAAAGTGCAGCAATTCCAGTTGTTGCAAATGGCATAGCTATCTGACCCTGTGATCGAATATAACTTATCAAACAATTGTACAGATAAGTTTTTCCTGATCCACCTGGGCCGTCTAGATAGAAATACTGGTCTTTGACCATTTCATCATCTGTAGCATTTGTGATGGCATGAAATGCTTCTAACTGTAAAGTATTTAAAGTTACCAGTTTTTCTTGTTTTTGTTTTGTTTTTGAAGACCAGTGTCATAATCATCAAAATTGATGTCATCTATAAGTCCTGGATCTGGTAAATTAAAACTTGCACAATTTAATCCATGAGCCAACAATATTTCTTGGATTTCCATCAATGTTTTTAACAGAGCTATTGGTTCTCTGTAACGTTTCAAGAAATCTTCTGACATGTTTAATTTAAATGTTTCCCACAAAGTGAAAGCATCAGGTACATTGCAAAATATACAAATGAATGCAAATTGTTGTCTCATTTGCTTAGGCATTTGACATAGTGCTGCTTCTTCCAGACACCTCTCCCATTCTGTATCATCAGCTATGAAATGTTGATGTCTTGCAGCTAATAGGAATGTATCATAAACTATGTCATTCACTGTACGTAAATGCTCAAAACTCTGTGCACCGGGAACATGTAGCAGAAGTAATCTTAAGCTGAAACGTTCAATGTCCCTTGAACTGACGGTATAAATGCGTGGTATAATTTTATGTGCATCTCTTCTTCGTTGTCGCCATAGACCATTTACAAATACATAGTGATATGGTATCTCTATGTATAAAAATTATCTGGCCTGCGTATCCTGACAGTTTAATTTAAACCATGCAGTAAGTTTGGTATCTCTGTCTTCACTTTGATATAATGCAGTTCTTTCATTTCCTGCAGTAAAGCAAAAATGTACAGCTAAACGATAGATAGCATGTGACCGATCATGCATCTCAAATTGCAAAAGGCGCCACATTGCTTCAGGAGCACTCACATACTGAGCATCTAAATAATTTGATAGTTCATCATGTAAAATTGGATTTTCGTTTACATTTGCAGCACCTTGTACAACAACAATAGCTGCGTCATATCGTTTGAATATATATTTATACACATACTTAATTGATTTAATCGAAGTGCAAGCTTCCACATTGATGTGTGCATTGTACTTGATGAGCAAATGTGGATTGTATGGAACGACAAATCTATTATCAACCTTTTGGCCACGGATGATAGCTGTTTGTCCTTGTGTTCTTTTATACAAAGGATATCCATCACAATTTGCATAAGTTTGCATTTGAAATTGTTTTGGAAATTCTTTAGTACATTTTTTATTTTCCATACATGGTGAATTAGGATTCATCTCTCCACATGGGCCATGAATTATTCTATGTGTAACAATCTCCCAAAGTTTTGTATATTTTTCTTGGTCTGGCAATTGTGCGGAAATTACTGAATCCACTCTCTCTGCAGTGTTCAACTTATCTTTTTCCTGCAGTATTAAAAGTATGTGAGCATGTGGCAATCCTCTTTTTTGAAATTCAATGGTGTAAACAAAAGCCACACATTGTCCAAATAAGTGTGCTTTAGTGATATCATGTATTAATGAATTGAGTTTGATTTTGAATACTCTTGCCACTTAATCTGGTCGGTCAGAAGTAGTTTGTCCCAGATTCAAATTTTCCTTGATCTCTGGCCATTGTGGATTACATGTGAATGTAATAAATAAATCTGGTTTTCCAAATTTTGTAACAATAGCCATGGCATCATTATACCCAGATCCTTGGAAAGAGGATGGCAAAATAATTGCTCTTCCAGCTGGAATGTCTCTGTTGGAAGCTAAATCTGCCACATAATCCATTAATCCACAATACTGTTTTACTCGTAATTTATTTTGTTGATATTTAATGAAATTTAGATTATTGGCTTCAACTTGTAAATATGAATCAATAATCCATTGTTGAGTGAGTTTGACTCCATGTAAAATTGGATTAAAACAATCACGGATAGCAGTTTGTGCCACTTTATATTCCAGCATGGAAATATTAGATCTAATACGAAGTTTAGTATTGGGATAACTTTCCAATTGTAATTTTGGTTCCCATCCAGGTTCCCCATTTGGAAAGAAAATGGGATATGTCATTGGATCTAAATTACAGCTTAATATATTGATGTTGATAAATGGTTGTTCTTCATTGCGTGGATATATTCTAATATCCCGCTGAAAAGGTGGTTCACCATCTTCATTTTTAAACATCATGGCAACCTCATTTACAGTAGTTAAATTATATCTTCTTTGATCAGTGTTGCGATCTCTTTTTAACACCATATTTACTCTTGGTGCAGGCAATTGATGTCTTTCAGCATGTTCCTGTTGTTCTTTTGCAAGCTGTGCTAATTGTTTGTATGCTTGACTATATGGTTTTTTTTTTTGCATAATTTTATCCAGCTGTTCAAAGACTATGCGCAAACACTGTCTTTTTTCTAGAAGTGTCATTGTTTGTTCCACAGCTTCCATCGTATCTAAGACATATAACTGTGCAAATTTCCTTTGCTCTCCTTCTTGTGGGTGTAAATGTGAAGTTCGGTGGTATATTTGACCTTGAACTCTGAAACAGTAAGGACCATGTCCTGGTACATTTTCTGCTAATGTTGCACCCATTGAAGCAAATGAAATTGCACTGTTATAAGACCTTATGTTTTGTTTGAAATTATTATAATTTGGAAATGTTGGATCGCTCATTATACATTCTAAATAATATGGAAATGGGTGTCTTAGTGGAAGTTTCACCTTTCCTTTCTGACAGCAACTAATGAAATTTCCGTCAGTAGGTCTTTCCTTTATAAAATGATAGGCCCCACAAAACTGACAAACCACATTAAGTAACCCACAATAATGAGTATCTACTTGTACTGCAGTAGTAAACACATTGTCATGCATTTCTTCAACATAGATATCAGACCCACTTTCTATATGTAAATTGTTTTCTTGTGTGTCTACATTTAAGTCATTCTGCAAAATAGAATCATTGGACAATGGTTCACAGAGATGTTTTTGTTTACTTTTACATTTCTTGGAAGCCCCAACACACTCACTTGCGGCTTTCTTACTCATCTTTCTTTTATTGAAAAGTCTCTGTCGATCTTCTTCTTGCAAGCGTTGTGAAGTTTACGGTGTCTGAGCATCTCTCCACCTTTGCTTCCTTTCCCTTGCCATTCTTCTTTTGCGTTCAATTTTGTCTTCTCCATTGTCCGCCATTTTAATCTGTAATTGTAAATAGAGATGTAATTATTGTTTGTTCTTTGTTTTGTATACATTTTTGTTTTCCTTTTTGTACTGTTCCATTAAAGTAGATGAATAATCTAATCAAGCATTTTAAAATGTTGCACTTTAGACAGAAAGAAATTAAATCATTTTTCAAAGTATTTTATTGACATATATTAAATAGGAAATAGCTGCACATATCTATATTTATATTATTAATCCTTCAATTCCATTCCTTCTTGATTGAATTCACAGCATACCATCAATTTCTTTTTTTTTGCAAGTGTTGTAAGCTTTTTATTTTTTTTAAATATTATTATTAATTAGTATTGTTTTTTCAACTTTTTTCAAGTTATGCCTAAATATCCTACGTTAATGACTCAATAAGTACTCTGCATTTTCCCCAAATATAATATAGCCTTTTTCTATGCATCACTACAAAATTAAATTTTATACCTGTGAAGATGATGTTGATGTTGTTCAAAGGCTGCAAATGTCACGCTGTGTGTTTATTCCCTTGCAGATCCAAAGAAACTGTAAAATCAAATTGAGAATATTTTTAATCTTTTGCTTCATCGATATCATTAAATGAACATCAACAGACATATATTTGGCTACATAAAAAACCTAAAATCATATTTTTTAATATCTTGCTGTAGTAATATAATTCAAATTCTGTACCTGTCAAAATTATCCTTATAAAGTTCAATGTGTCCGAACGTCACTATCTGTGTTCATTCAGCTACAGTTCACTGCAATTATACAAAATAGTAAAATTAATGTATAATATGTTGCTTCATCTGTATCAATCAATGAGGCTTAACATACATATTTTTGCATAGATTAAAAACATGAAATAAATATATCAATCAATCAGCATGAACACACATATGTAAGCATAGATTAAAAACATACAATCAATATTACTGTTAGTCTTTAAATAAGACTCAATTAATCTGTATTAATCTTAAATTAATGTCTGACTAAATATAACGTCAAGACGTAAGAGTATGAGTCTATTCCCTTTTATTTTGTTTGTGGGGTATTTTAAAATGAGTATGTTACAACTGAATTATTAAAATAATGTACATTACTATTGAAATAAGAATCAATTAATGTTCAATAATATTAAAGTAATGTGTGACTAAATCTAACATCAGGATGTAAGCATGAGTATATAGACTTTTTTTTTGGTTTATTTTATACTAAATATCTAAGAACTGAATTATTTAAATAATGTACATTAATAATTAATTATTCAACGTGTTCCTTTTTTTATGCACATTCTTAAACATTAACCTTTTTTGATATTAATGATTAGTAATGATTAATTAATTAATTAAATAAAGTACATTATGAATGTAATTTACAATTCTTTCACACAGGTAATCACGATATATAACAAATTAATTATTACATTGATGTACATTAATAATTAATGAATCAATGTGTTGCTTTTTTATTCACATTCTTAAACGTTAACTAATTTTGATATTAATGATTAATTAATTCATTAATTAATGTACATTATGAATGTTATTAACAATTGTTTCACACAGGTAAGCACAATATTATTTTTCTATTAATTACATTTTCTATTTTTGATTTATTAAGTAAGTACCAATTTACTAATTAATAATTATAAATTATATTTACCTTTTTTAATGTAATATTGCTAAAGCAGTATCCTGAAGAGCTAACAATCTCTTGAGATTTTCCGGCATCAGAAAACGTCCAGTCAGACTGTCATCACCTGAGGAGAAAGTGTCAGTTATGTGTCAAGTGTGCCCTATATATAGGCTTTGTGCGCGAGACAAATGCATTGTTTTAGGTGGGAAATCCGCTGTTCCGCGAGACAAATGCGTTGTTTTAGGCGGGAAATCCAATGTGGCGCGAGACAAAGGCGGGAAATCTGTGTTTATGCGTAAATCTGTAATTGCGTTTCGTAAAATGTACTCGCTACTGTCTTTTTTTACTCATTGTGTGGTTAATGCGCATCCTTTGTCTTGTTGATTTTCGAGCACATACGTCTGTGGCTGTGTTTTACGCAGTTCGTAGTAGTATAGCCTCGTTTTCATTTTATTTGGCGGCCATTTTTTTCTCGCTTAGCCGATTTTCGATCTTTGTAACTCGTCTAAATCTATGTAAATTGGAGTTCCAACTCACTCCCAGAGGTCCTGCCTGGTTACCCATGCTGTAAGTGACCTTTTTTTTATTTTTTAGTGTGTATTTAGTGTTCTTTTAATTGTTTTGGCTCCGCCGCTTATCTCGTAATTTGTTTCATCTCGTATTTTTTTTCTAAGTCCTGCGTCTTGTGTAAAAAAGTGCTACGGTTTAACGTAACAGTGCTACGGTTTAACAGCTCACCTCGCTACACGAGGCTCGCCACAGCTGCGGCGCTCATTGCCAAAGTGCTACGGTTTAACGGCTAAGTCGTACGATCGGCAAAGTGGTACAATTTAACGGCTCGCCTCGCTGTGCGAGGTTCGCCGGGCGATGAGCGCCTGCGGCGGTCATCGCAAAGTGGTCTGTTTATCTGTGCATTTCCTTATAGCTAGTTTGCTTAATGTTGTTTTCATGCAATCCCCTTTGGTAATACTTATTTAACTTGTTATTTTAAATTCAAAATATAAATTGTGTAGCAGGGTCATACAAGGTGTTTTTGTAAGTAACCGACTCTGTAAAGATTTGTTCCCTCATAAGCACCAAAGTAGATGCAAAGTTTGTTAGCTGCACCTATGTAACCCCTATTTAAGCCAAATCCAGGATTAGGGGAGGGGCAGGTGATACACTGGATTATATTCAGTTGTCACATATCTGTGAGTGAGACACAGAGAGAGAGACACAGAAGCCTGCAGCCGATGACCACTTTAAACAACAGTGGAGCACCTGAAGGTCTGGGAGAAATATACAGGCCAAGCAAATATTAACTTTTGAATTGTCTATTATTCTACACCCAGGGTAGCTGGGTGGGAACTGATCGCAAGGAACTGCTTACTCATTTAGGTAGTGCTTCAGTGGAAACTAGACCTATCATTTTCTGTGATTTGCTTTGTTATTGATATTTTCATTGGATATTTATCAAAGCACAGAATATATATAAAGAATGCAGTATCATGTATTCATCTATCAAAGTTAATTCCTTTGATCAAAGTCACAGTTAATTCCTTTTAATTATAGCAAGACAGTGGGTTTGGGTGATCACATGAAAAGTTAATCTCACTACCTGCTCAGTTGACACCATGCATATATGTCTTGTACCTTCTTTCATGAATGTCCTAACCCCAGTCCATCTATTCAATCTGACTCTCTCCACTGACAAGTTTCTATCCTTCTTCAAGCCGGTTCTCAGACTTCCATTCTAAAGTTGTCTCTTAATCCTTCATGTGTCTCTAATCATTGCCCTATGTTTTTACTCCTCTTAATCTACACAAAGCTATAAGAACTGCCTTTCTAAGCTCCTACCCAACACTCAACTGAAATTGCTCTTGGCAAAGTAAGAAATTATTATCTTTTATTTGTATTGTGCCAACATATGCCGTAGCGCTGTACAGGGTAAAAAGGAAGAATACAATGATAAACTGCAGAGAGTGAAGGGCCCTGTTTTGAGCTTAGAATCTTTGTAGAAAATGCTTTTTTGGTGTTCCTATAAAGCCTATATCAGGGGTATCCTAATTTCTCGGATGGCAAACTTAAATAAGCAAAGGGGAAAACCCCTAAAAATTCTATATATTGAACTAGAGAAATTACACCAGCTCAATAAAAAATGCCCAAATACAATTTTAGGTCATGAAATAATAACTGTAAACAACCAAATTAATCATATTCTACAAACTCAGGCAGAGAACCTTCTTTGGAGAGTACAACAATCAAATTTTTTTATTTGGTAATAAAACTGGCAAAATTCTCGCAAATAGGTTAAAAAAACAACGTAATAATAACAGGATCACAAACTTATTAGATGACAAGGAAAACGTTCATATGAAAGCTGACAAAATCGGTGAGATCTTTCGGGAGTTTTATGAGAAATTATATAACCTAGATCAGGATGTCAATTTTGTAAAGCCAGATATTATAGATATCAATAACTTCCTAGATAAGATCAAATTCCCTAGGATCTCTGACCAAGAATTGATAGATCTAAACAGGGAAATTTCGGACGAGGAAATCATTAAGGTAATAAATTCTGATAAAACAAATAAAGCACCGGGGCCAGATGGTTTTGACCACCTGTTCTACAAGATTTTTCAATCAGAACTTAAACCGGTTCTGCTTAGCTTATTCAATGAAATTAAACAATCAGGGCATATCCCGCTAGAAATGACTGAGACTAAAATAATAAATATTTTAAAAGAAGGGAAGAATCCTGAAGAATGCAGCAGTTACAGACCAATATCTTTAATAAATATAGATGTGAAATTATACTCTAAAATTTTAGCAAACAGATTAAAAAATATTATGGTTAATCTGATCCACCCAGATCAATCCAGGTTCATCCCTGGACGTCAGTCATCAGATAACTCAAGAAGACTTCTGAATTTATTATCTTATATTAGGGATAAAGACATATCGGTAATGTTTTTATCTGAAAAAGCCTGAAAAAGCCTTTGATAGAGTTAACTGGGAATTCTTACAGTGCGTACTGTTGAGATTTGGTCTGGGGGATTTTGCTTCTATGTCTGTTAAAGCCCTTTACAGAAACTCCTTCTCACGAGTGGTTAATCCGGAATTTGAATCAAAAAAATTTAGTATCAGGAATGTTACCCGTCAGGGATGCCCTCTGTCCCCACTCTTATTTAAATTATTTATGGAACCACTAGCAATATATATACGACAGTGCAAGGATATTAAAGGTATTTGTATAGGTAAAGAAGAGTTTAAATATATGGCCTACGCAGATGATATCATAATAACCGTAACAAATCCGCTATATGCCTGCTATAAACTTCAAGAAATAATTGAGTTCGGGAGGTTATCTTATTTTAAAATAAACCACTCAAAATCAGACACAATAACAAAAGGGATAACAGCCGAAATTAAAAATAAATTAAGGGAAGTTTTTTGTTTTAATTGGGACTCCAAATATATAGTCCATCTAGGTATAACATTTTCTCTCAGAGTTGATAAAATTCTTAAAGACAATATTAATGAGGTGATGAAGCGAATTAGACCCACACTAACGGTTTGGAGCCATTATAATCTTTCGTGGTCTGCTAGAATAGCTTCAATTAACATGAATATTCTTCCCAAAATCACGTATTATATGCGATCCATACCCGATATTTTAGCCAATAGCTATTTGAAGTGTATTCAGGACCAATTAGATACATTTTTAGATTTATCAAAAAAAATGAGGATCCAGAAAAGTATAACATATAAAAATTTTATTAAAGGGGGTTTAAACGCACCAAGTTTAAAAGACATCCATCATAAGATAATCATGGCCCAACTCATTTGCTGGAATATCTCTAATGATAAGCCTAGATGGTTAATCTTAGAAGAAGCTTTGATGGAGGATCTCCCTATTCAATTATTGCTCTGGCTCCCTGCTTATACCAAAACTATGACTAGCAGCCTCCCTAAAAATCTTCATGCTATGGTAAAACTGTGGTATAAATTTAGACAAAAGATGCAATTATTAAATGTACCTTCAACTGCGGCTCCTCTTGAAATTTTAAAACCTAAGACACAATGTCCCATAATAAAGCTATTACTTGATCAGGGCTTTAGAAATATTTCCCATTTATTTAACAATGGCAATTTCCTAACTCTACAAGCATTACAGTTAAATCCGGAGTTAAAAAAACTAAACTGGTTAAATTATGTTAGTCTCAAGCAAAACCTGTTGGCAAGTGGCTTTATATTATCCGGGCTGAATACCCCGACTAAATTAGAAGAACTTATTTTAAAGGGAAATATGTCACATATTACATCAAAATGTGGTAGTATTATAGACAACCTCACTCCCTTTACTAAAAGCTTAGGGATTAAAGGCTGGGAAACGGATTTAGGGATCAATTTGGATGCCACCAGTTGGAGAGATATCCTTAAAACCACAAAAAAATCCTCTGTTAGTGCATCGTATACAGAACTGTATTTTAAAATTATCCACAGATGGCACCTAACACCAGTTAAAATGGGGAAAATCAATCCAGAGGTAACTGACCGATGCTGGAAATTATGTGGCTCAAGAGGTACTGACTATCATATCTGGTGGGACTGTATTAAATTACAGAAGTGGTGGACAGACATCTCCCAACTAATATCTAAATTGCTTGATAAACAAATTGTATTGTCCCCCCAAGTAGCAATTCTGCATTTGAATATAGAGAAAATATCTCCCAAAGACAGATACTTGATATGCCACATTTTATTGGTGGCCAAATATCTTTTGGTAAAATACTGGAAACTATCTACGATTCCTACAATTCACAAACTACGTAACCTTGTTAATATAAATAGAGAATGAATGCATAATCATTATGACACTTTCTCGATGGGCTATGCCCGTCATTTTAGTTGGTCGAAATGGGACGATTATATGGAGTATATATAATGTCTTCTAGTTTCCTATCCAGGGGTTAGGATGTTTCCTTATGAGCAATATTGTTGCCCTTTATTTTCTTTTTTCTTTTTTTATAGATATGTATTGAGTGTTTAGAGATTGAACAGCTAGGTAATGCTCTCACAATGAAATTCAAAAAATGGAGATTGTATTTGGTGCCCTAGTTACCTATTAAGGCACCCCTGTTTTTGTTTATGTATGTTTTGTTTTGTATGCCCCTGTTTGTTTTCTGTATGTTCTCTTTTTTGAAACACAATAAAAAAAATAAAAAAAAATGCTTTTTTCCAAAGCACCCTACAAGATTGGAAACTTGCTACTTACAATCTAAAGGCAGGATAAATGGGAGAGGCAAAGACAGGGAAGATTAATATATAAGGAATAGAAGGGTTCAGATAAGGTATAGTGAGGGCCTTTGAAGAGCAGGCTGTGTGGGTAGGGGGAGGAGAGATGGGGAATTGTATACAGGCATTGTATATTAAAGAGGAGGTGGTCAGTTTAGAATGAAGCATGGAAAAAGGTTCAAACATATAGATTGAATACAACGTGAGTAGATTAAAGAAATTATATAGCAGTAGATGCATTTTGGAGAAGAATACATATTTGTTGTTGTTGTTTAGTCGTTCATTTGCGTCCAACTCTCTGTGACTCTATGTACCACAACACGCCAGGTGCATATATACGGTGCCTTGCAAAAGTATTCACCCCCTTGATTGCTACATTACAGCCTCAAGTTCAATGTTTTGTTAATCTGAATTTTGTGTGATGGATCAGAACACAATAGTCTAAGTTAGTGAAGCGAAATGAGAAAAAATATATACATAAAACTATTTTTTTAGAAACAGAAAACAGAAAATTGGCATGTGCGTATGTATTCACCCCCTTTGTAATGAAGCCCACAAAAAGCTCTGGTGCAACCAATTACTTTCAGAAGTCACATAATTAGTGAAATGATGTCCACATGTGTGCAATCTAAGTGTCACATGATCAGTGATTACATATACACACCTTTTTTGAAAAGCCCCAGAGGCTGCAACACCTAAGAAAGAGGCACCACTAACAAAACACTGCCATGAAGACCAAGGAACTCTCCAAACAAGTAAGGAACAATGTTGTTGAGAAGTACAAGTCAGGTATAGGTTATAAAAAAATATCCAAATCTTTGATGATCCCCAGGAGCACCATCAAATCTATCATAACCAAATGGAAAGAACATGGCACAACAGCAAACCTGCCAAGAGACGGCCACCCACCAAAACTCACGGACCGGGAAAGGAGGGCATTAATCAGAGAGGCAGCACAGAGGCCTAAGGTAACCCTGGAAGATCTGCAGAGTTCGACAGAAGAGACTAGAGAATCTGTACATAGGACGACAATAAGCCGTACGCTCCATAGAGTTGGGCTTTATGGCAGAGTGGCCAGAAGAAAGCCATTACTTTCAGCAAAAAAACAAAATGGCACGTTTTCAGTTTGCGAAAAGTCATGTGGGAGACTCCCAAAATGTATGGAGGAAGGTGCTCTGGTCTGATGAGACTAAAATATAACTTTTTGGCCATCAAAGAAAATGCTATGTCTGGCGCAAACCCAACACATCACATCACCCAAAGAACACCATCCCCACAGTGAAACATGGTGGTGGCAGCATCATGCGATGGGGATGTTTTTCAGCAGCCAGGACTGGGAAACTGGTCAGAGCTGAGGGAAAGATGGATGGTGCTAAGTACAGGGATATTCCTGAGCAAAATCTGTACCACTCTGTGCTTGATTTGAGGCTAGGATGGAGATTCACCTTCCAGCATGACAATGACCCCAAACACACTACTAAAGCAACACTTGAGTGGTTTAAGGGGATACATGTAAATGTGTTGGAATGGCCCAGTCAAAGCCCAGACCTCAATCCAATAGAAAATCTGTGGTCAGACTTAAAGATTGCTGTTCACAAGCGCAAAACATCCAACTTGAAGGAGCTGGAGCAGTTTTGCAAGGAGGAATGGGCAAAAAGCCCAGTGGTAAGATGTGGCAAGCTCATAGAGACTTTTTGAAAGTGACTTGGAGCTGTGATTACCACAATAGGGGATTCTACAAAGTATTGACTTTAGGGGGGCGAATAGCTATGCACATTTACTTTTTCTGTTATTTTGTCATATTTGTTGTTTGCTTCACAATAAAAAAATATATATATCTTCAAAATTGTGGGCATGTTCTGTAAATTAAATCATGCAAATCCTCAAACATTCCAGGTTGTGAGACAACAAAACACGAAAAATGCCAAGGGGGGTGAATACTTTTGCAAGGCACTGTATATATATAGTAATATGTTTGAGTCATTACATATATATTAAAAACACCAACTATTGACATTTACATCTCCACATAACATATTACAATCTCCAGGGTAACACAGACCAAAGTACGCAAGAGTGTAATGCTTATCATGAAACTCACATGGATGCTCTGAAGCACTGACTATTAAAGGGCTACATTTATGAAATTGTTATAAATATAAATTTGTGCTTTGGACATATTAATACATGTGATCACTTGCAAACCACACTTGTGTCACTGCAATGAGGTGGAATGTTCACATAACAATGTTTTTGAATGAAAAGAAGAATACATATTTCATCATCATGTCACACTTCATGCAGACTTCATGTGTTGTGTGCACCAATATGTGAATTTATGTTGAAAAATGATGATATTAACATAAGATTTAACATAGAAACTGTATACACTTGACAATAACATCATCAATTATTATGCAACATAAGTGTATTGACATGCAAACATTTGTTTACAGTCATCAAATGCATGAAGGGATCCATGATATTAATAGATACATTTATGATTGTACTTTGTGTATATAATAAACAATTATATTGTTATACCATTATCGGTGGTAACTGATTTTGGACATCAACCTACATAACAATTACTTAACTATAATATTTTGTAAATTACCTGTAAATATTGTTGTTGCTAAGTAATTATTATGTTGGTTGATGTATCACATCAGTAACCACTGATAATGGCATAACAATATCATTGTTTATTATATACACAGAGCACAATCATAAACGTATCTGACAGTACATTAATATTAGGGGTGTGGTATGAGCGGATCCGAGAGAAGAGGCTGTATGGGAAAATGGGAAAAGGTTACAATTAATGTTGTATAATAATGATGCATAGCATCTACTAGAGTCATATGTGGTCATTACACCACAGTCACCATAATCAGATGAATAAATATCTTATAATTCAACACTCCATATAATAGAAGTAGCTAGTAATGCGCATAGCATACATAATGTCTTCATCTGCTCCATTAAACATATGCATTAACTCCTGGATTATGTAATCCAATTCAAAACACATCCATTGTGATCAGAAAATTGAAATAAGAAAAAAGTTGGTCATAACCTACACAATGGCAGAGGAGGAGAAAAATCTTGCAATACCTGTATTTACAATAAAGTACTTTATATTTTAACTGTAACAATAAACCAATTTACCTGATCTTCATCTACAAGAAACGCTAACCATTCTGTATCTGTCATGAGAAATCACTTGCCATGACCATCACACAGGGAATGCTTAGCTGTGACCACATTCAGTGGGCCAAGAGTATTATCACCCCCCATATATGATATTGTTTAGCCACATTGATATCACATTAATTTGTTATACAGGTGTTATCAGATTATAACTAATTGTTATGATATCATGAAAGGTCAGCAGCCATAATGTTTGATAATTACATCAGACAAAAGTATCTGTTCTCATACAGATCTGACATGCTTAACTAACGCATTTATTAATGCTGGATTTGATTAACATGCTATTGTCATGTACTGCTTGCAGATAAAGAAGACGCCTTCATGGATTTGAATCTTGCCCCAAATCAAAATATAGCAAAAATAGTTAAAAACTAAGGGATAACAATAATAAAATAGGGACTGCAACATCTCTTCTCAATTGCATTCCTCAGTGACCATCAATTGGTGAAATGTTAAACATAACCATACGTGTCCACAGAGAAGAGGATCATGGACCACTTGATGGTGGGTAGCGATCTGGTTACAAAATATCACCATCACATAGGCCATGATCATCTACTCTATAGTCAGGCTAGATTATGTTAACATTTGGACCAATAGATGGTCACTGAGGAATTCTGATGAGAAGGTCAAATCCTAGATGCAGCCATATGTGGGAGAAATTAGACAGTGGGGTCAAATGTCTTATGTGTGGCTGAGGGTCAAGTTAGGCCCCCACTGACTTCATTAATCTGGAGTCATCCACTGATACTGGGCCTTCAGATCCTCTCCTTCCCTCCTCCTCCTGCAAATGATCCAGGTGGGCGGGGGCACTAACAGCAACATCTGGCTCCACCTGAGCTGACACTTCCAGCTCCGGCTCTGTTGAGGACCCAGGTCTCTGTCCACCTAAAATGAGAGCACAATGGTATATGAGTTGATAAAATTGCATAATTATTTTATTGCTGTGTGTTCCTATATATCTGACAGCATGTTGTCTTGAACCTGGATGGTTCAATTCTTTGCAGTTGTACTGAGTTATCATTTGCTAGATGTGATCATTGCTTTGTATTATGTGCTTGGTTGTTATTCCCTCATTACAATATATCGATTCCTGCTGTGGTTTGCCCTCTGCAGCACATGCATACACATACTTTGCAGTGTGTCATATTAACCAATTAGTGACCATTTCTCAGCAATATTTTTCAACATGCTGCTGAAATGTGTTTCCTGATAGGCTAGTAAACTGTGCTTGACATCCCAACAGAGTCTTTATCTAGATACTCTGCAGTGGGAACACCCATAAATGGACTATCTATTGGATTAATAATTTCATATATATCAGGTAATTGATGTATTTGTCACACATATGCTGCCAACCAATGAGAGTCATATGTAAGCTTCCTGGATTTGACTAGGGATAGATTCACATATATCTCTCATTGCTGAACAGCATTTACATAAAATGTGTGTTGTGTATGTGTGTGTGGTGTACGTGGTGTCTGGATCCTTTCTGGCCATCAGGCCTGGAGCTTCAAAGACGGTTACTGTGGCCATCATGTCCTTGAGCAAACTCTCCCACTCATTATATTGGACAGTGACTTGGTGGCCATAACTTGGAGCTCTCCCTGTCCTTGCCTCCTCTTTCACCATCCTCTCACCTTGGCCCAGGTTTCATCATAATGATTCCTTACAGGTTTCACATCCCATTTTGCAAAGCCCTCCTCAGCAACAGCAGCTGCTACCTCCTTTCAGGCTCCCATAGAAGCATATGGGCACAGGCACCGATGGCATTGAGGAGGACCACCATCTCCTCAGGGCCTGTAGTTAGGGGCCCTGTGCTTGCCCCCATCTCTTGTCCTCCAAACTGTGGATGGGAAACCTCTCCTCCCTGCTCTGTCCCTGAGGTCTTTCCCTACACACCACTATCCCCCATCTGTTTCTGAGCTAGGTACTCCTTACCTAAGGGCACCTCTTTCCCTCGCTTTATCTCACCTCTACCCCTTAGAGCTACCACTCCTTGCCCCTCCACTCCTTCTCTCCCTCCCTCCCTCTCCTTCCCTCCTCCACTCACTCTTCCCTACCTCTCCCTCCCCTCCAATCTCTTTCTTCTACTCCCTCCCCTCTGCTCCCTCTCTCCCCACCTCTCCCTCTCTCTCAGTCCATCCCTACCTCTCACACCCTCCCCTCCACTCCCCAGGGTATAGGGTGGGGGGATGTTGATGGTGTGGCCTAGCTCTATATGTATCTATGTGTAGTATTAATCTAAGTAAATTAAGTGTAAAGTAATATTTAGTTACTAGCGACTTAGGTGCTCATCTCCACCAGCGCAAGGAGCGCCTTTGGCGCTCTTTGCCTGCCCACAACTGTGGCCCTCGCTTCACGAGTCCGCAGTTTTAACGTTGCGTTACCAACAGATTTTGGCAAGGTCTCGCTGCTGAGAACTATATATGTGATTAGATATAAGTAAAATGAGTAGAAACCTGCACTTCCAATTCTTATTTCTCCTACCATCTCTCTTTTTTTCAATATACCTCCAGCTCCAGGACATGTATGCTAATTTGTGGAAATGTACAACACCATCAACACTGGGGCATTAGACTCAACAATTTATCATCTCTCCCTGTCCCATTTAATTTGCCACTTTTCATTTGACTTTTCATTTGCCATTCCCGCAGTCGAAACTACGTATAAACCTAATTTACGTAGCTCAAATTGAATGAAGCCCTATGAGAACAACATTATGTTTTGTTACTTTGTTTGTAAAATAAATGATATAGATATGGTAATAACTATGGCCCCATGCTAATTCCTATATCACAAAATTACACCATGTTTAAGAGCAAAGTAAAACAACATAGCTATGTTAAACACCCATCCCGGGAACATTGCAAGAGAGCTGCTATGAGTGACTGCGGCAAGCCGGAGTCAAGAATAATGGCAAACTTTTCAATTTATTTTTGCACAGGCAAAAGATTACGAGTTACTCTGTCAGACTTTTACATCAAAACTCTATGCTAAAATAGGACAGTGCTGTAACTACTAAAAACTGAACAATATATTACAGGTACAAATAGTTTTAAAACCATTGAGGAGTGGCGTATCAGCAGTTAAAGAGACAGGAACCAAAAAAAAAATGGAAAATTATGAAGTTTCAATATTAATTTGACAATTAACAGTCCAATATAAACATATTTGTTATTAAAAAATATATATTGAATCTATAAATACAATTGTCACATCTATTTAATAAAAAAAAATCTAAATAAATAAAAAATCTATATTTTTATATATATATAAATATAAGGGTTCCTTGCCGCAGTTACAGCATTTGTTCTTACTCATTATAATAATCATGACATACTCATTTTTTATTGGGTCCTAGAACCTTTTCTTATATGTAAAGCTTAGTTTGGGTAATCCCTACACTGAAATCTCTTGCGGATAAGGCAAGGATTTACAAATGTGGGCTGAGTAACGTAGGGACAAAAGTTACCACAGCCATTTTATCGGTATACACTGCTCCATTAGCATGGGGGCCTATATATATCATAATATCAACAGTTATAAAAAAAATGATGAAGAAATGTTCCTTTATTCCAAGTGGAACAGAATGAATTGCTTCACATTTGAGAAATTTGATAATAAATCAGAACTTCTAGAAAATCTAGATATTTAGATATTATTATTTCATTATTATCATTTATTTCTAAAGCGCCAACATATTCGTAGCGCTATAGATGGGTTACAATCAAGGCAAAAACAATAGCACTATTAACAAGTTGCAAAGGATGGAGGGCCCTGTCTTTGAGCTTAGAATCCTGTGTCCAAAGTGTACAATCTAAAGGGTTTGGGTGAGGTATAGGAGAGTGAAATATACTGTACGTGGTGTAAGTTAAGGTGGAAGGTGGTAGGCTTCTTTAAACAGATGCGTTTTTAGTGAGGATTTGAAGGCTTTGAGGCCGGGAGATAGTCTGGTAGAGAGAGGCAAGGGGTTCCAGAGAATAGTAGCAGCACAAGAAATGTCCTGAATGCGGGAAGGAGAGGAGGTAAAAAGAGAGGTGGAAAGAAGAAGGTCATTAGCAGAAAGAAGAGGGCGGGTGAGGGAGTGTTTGGAGATGAGAGTAGAGATATAAGGGGATGTACTGTTGTTGAGGGCTTTGTAATTTAGGGTCCTGGTTTAAAATGTTATTCTGTAGGGAACAGGAAGCCAGTGGAGTGATTGACCGAGAGGTGCATTCATTATCGATTGAAGTAGTGACAAGCGGGGGATGGGGAGGCCAACAAGTAGGGAGTTGCAGTAGTCAAGACGAGATATGATGAGAGAGTGTATTTAATCTTAGTTGTGTCTTGTGTGAGGTAATGACGTACTTTAGAGATTTTTTTAAGATGAAGCAGGCAGGATGATTTTGTTAGTGACTGTATGTGAGGAATGAAAGAGAGGGCAGGGTCCAGTAGAACCCCAAGACAACAGGCTTCGGAGTAGAGGGTGGGAAGATTAGCAGTTCGGTCTTGGACATGTTGAGTTTTAGGTGGTGGGTGGACATCCAGGAGGATATACTTGAGAGGCAGTTGGAGACATGTGTTAGAAGAGAGGACGATAGATCTGGTGTTGAGAGGTAGATTTGAGTTATGTTATTGTAGTTGCAATTTGAAACATGTAGGTGTAACATAAAGATGCGTAAGGTTAGATTATAGTCCTGCAAGATACTTTCTGATCTCTCATACCTTATGGATTCAGAATCTCTTAAGATTTTTTTATTTCAGTGAATTAAAGGGCTTTAACTTGTGTCTGTATTAACCTTACCTTTTGTATGTTGAAATGTGAACTGTTTGCAACTTAAATGGCCACTGTAGTGCATTTACAAGTAAGGCTCATACAGTACGTTTGTCTTTTTAAAAAAAAACTTAGCTTTTAAACATGTGTTTTCTCCTCAAGCAAAACTGTGTTTCTCATTTGTGTATCAGGGGGCTTGGTCAGCTCTTCCTGTGTTCTGGACTAAAATAAAGTATGACCAGTATAGCTTTTGCTTAAGACAGCATGCTCAATAAAGTTATGGTTAAATATGGCTCATGTACTGTCAATGGGCAGGGCCTATAAGACAGTTTCAAACATGTTATAATAGTGCTGGTAGTTTAAAAGCTAAGACATTGTTTTTAACTTTTATTTATATGATACTGCATACTGTTTTTAATAGCCTAACAAATGAACTTATAAATACACTGATTCAGTGTTCAATATGGTGGTGTTGCAGTAATTAAAATGGGGTATATTACCAACACATGCAAGATATTAGACGGCCAAATATGTTTACATTTCATAGCTAGTAGTAGCAAACTGTTGTTGTTTTGCTCATGGCAGCCACAAGGTGGCACTGCAGATAGCAGTCAAACAGCTTCTCTCAATGTACCGGACTACTTTATATTGGACTAGTTAAAGTTAATATCCACTTCAATGCACCCTGTGCATTTACAGCCTTATTAAATTGTGATTCAGCCAATTGAATAGAGCTCTATATAAGCAAAAAGCATATGTTGTTTACAGAAGTTTTAGTTAGTGAAGACCTTGCATTTGGATAGAAGTTCACTAACTAAAAACTTCTGTAAAAAATATATGCTGTGTGTTTATATAGAGCCCTATTCAATTGTCCGAATCGCAATTCAATAAGGCTATTAGTATGTTGCCTGTGATATTCACTGACATCATATAAAATAGAATCAATCCACTCTCTATTGCAGAGAAAAAGTACAAATTAAATTCACACTGAAGTCACGATATGCACTCTGCACCATCAGACAGAGGGTGCCAAGTCATGTGGACAAATCATTTTTTATAAGAATTGACTTAGCTAATGTAATTATTATTATAATATATTACTATTTAAAATAAATAATAGGATTTGATGTTACATCCGGCTACTTGCTTTATAATGGTGAAGGAACAAAGTAAGTAATACTGTGTTAAAATTAGAAATATACACTTTTCAGTTTTACTACGCCCTTAGTTGTCTTATATGCATGGGCGTAGCAGCCCAACATTTTTTAGGGGGGATAACGTTTAAAGACACAAAAAACCTTTGGCCATGGGTGGTGCAATTCAACTCTACTCCCAGTACTGGCAGCCTCCAAAGGAAGAGAGATTCAGAGGTAGACATAGCAATGTATTTTTGCTGTGCTCATGCATGGCTTGAAATCTACTGGTTGTTTTGCTAATGTATAATTCCACTATCATATCACTGCATCACACAGGCTTGCTAGAGGAAATCATAAAAGCAAAAGTCAGGTGTTGTGGTGCAAAAATGCATGCCTGTTAAAGTATACCAGCAATTACTATGTTGGGATAACATTTTTTGCAAATACTGCTTCTGCTGCATATGGCCAGACAGCCTTCTGAGTGCTGGCTGTTCATTGCACCCTCCCAGGGTTGTAAAAGGTGGTGGTGGTGTGTGTGTGTGTTTGTGTTTGTGGGAGGGGGGGGGGAGGGTTCCTGGGTCAAAGCTTTCTTGGGAGAGCCCTCTAGTTGCAAACTATGGTAATGCAGGATTAAGTTTATTTTTGTTATTTTTTGTGTCCCCTTTTCAAAGAATCTGAACCAGTTAATTCAGCACAACTTGGAGCACATCACTGTAAAGTTCTCCTAAAAACATGTTTAAATATTTTTAGAATTTTTTGTTTTTATTAAATAGGTGCCTTTTTCACACAAAAAAACAAACAAAACAATTCATAAACTTATGGGAGTTAATACTCCCAAAAAAGTGCTTTACACTAATTAATATCAATCATGTGAACAAAAAGAGGGGATAACATATTTACAAATATTTACAATTCATTAGTTTATTAATGTACAATATGAACAGTGGTGCAAAAAAAGAAAAGAAAAGAAACTTAAAAACATTTAAAGGGAGAAATATTTAATCATTCTTTGTAAATGTAACAGATAAATATTTAATCACCCTTTGTAAATGTAACAGAGCTTACTTACTGATTAATTTTACACTATTTTCAAGACCAGTTATAATTCATTATTTGCCATTTCATTATAATTATAATCACGTATTGCTCCAATCACTTTCAATAAAGTATATTTGTGTCACTTTATTATGGGGCTACAATAAGCTTTTCTAAGTCTGAAAAAAATCATGAATAAAATCTCTGATTACATGAGTACTCTGCTGTGTTCTTATCTGCAACCTGATCTATAGACTTACTTACTGACCTATCAGGACATTATTCACAATGCTGGTCTATTTCTCACTTAACTCTGGCCAATGAATTTTGTCTTTTTTGTTTTTTCAATTTTTTTCCCCATCTCTTTCTGTTTACTGTTTTTAGTTCATACTTGTATCAGTATCGCTGTTTGACTTGATAAAGAGAGGCATTATCTCTTGAAAGCTCATCGCTTTATTATGAATATGTTTGTCCAATAAAAAAGGTATCACTATTCACTGCAATACTCTGATTATTCAACTGGATTACTGGACATTTACGGCTACCTCATTCTTTCTAAAAAAGCATATATATATATATAAACTCACTGTTTATAGATGAACATCCGGTAAGTCCGTTTATTGTTACAGTAACAGTAGAAAGCACTGTACTGTGCATATAGATCTTGCTAGATTTCTCTCTTTTTCATTTTTTTAGAATATGAACATACACTGATCATTTCATAGCTGTGTCAGATTGTTTCATTTTATTTCTAACCCCACTATCAGTTTGTAGTTGATTTGGATTACATAATCCAGGAGTTGTTGCATCTGTTTTATTGAGCAGATGAAGACACAATGTAAGTGATACGCACGTTACTGGTTACTTTGATTATATAATGTTTTATGATATTTATATTCATCTATCGTTATTGTGATGTAATGACCGTATGTGACTCTAGTAGATGCTATGCATTACCATTACACAATGTTGCCAACGTACAATCACATTTTTATACAGCCTCCTGTCCGTGTTAGCATCTGCATCACACCGATGATATTAATGCCCGGTCAGCTGCATTTAAAATTCTGCATGTGTCCATGTGCGTCTATGAATTAGTGATTTATGACATTAAACATACATTATATTTAGTTTATGATGCAATTAGTTTATCCATATCATATTTCAGTATATCCATCCTATGTTAATGTATAGTGGATGTGTATAAATCATATATTCCGAAAGAATCTGCATAGAGAGATTAATAAATTATGTATAACAGCATAATCACATTTATATATCAATATTATGTTTTCTTGCCAATAATGTTATGTTAATTAGCAATTCAAGTTGTTATGGCCAAGTTTTTACACTTTCCATGTTAAATATGATGTTAATATCATCATAATTTAACATCGAATTACATATTGGTACACACAACACCTGAAATTTGCAAGTGTGACATCATTATCTAATATTTTGCCTTTACTCTCAAAAACATTTTCACTTGAACAGTACAGGAGCCATAACAGTAACACAGGCATGGTTTTCCAGATGTCATCTGAATTAATTGTGTTCAAGCAATATTTTATCTGTTATGACTAGTGATGTCGCGAACAGTTTGCCCGCGGACTATTCGCAGTGATTTTGGCATGTTTGCGCTCACAGCGAACATATGCGCTTTTCGGTTCGCCCCCTATTCTTTATCATTGAGGAAACTTTGACCCTGCACCTCACAGTCAGCAGACACATTCCAGCCAATCAGCAGCAATACACTCCCTTCCAGAGCCTTCCATCTGAAGGACAGCAAACCAAAAAGCCTTTTTTAGGGCTAGAACATAATTTATTTTATTTTATAATTGTTTTCTGTGTAATCTAATTGCATATGCCTGCCTGCCAGAGTGTGTGTGTGACAGGCTAACACCTAACAGCTTATATTGTGCTCAGTGAAATAAAACAACACTTGTTTTACTGTAATAGATTGAATATCAGTTGCCTGCCTACAGGCGTGTGTGTGAAGCCTATTGCATCTACTCTGCCAACTTTTGCCAGTGCACAGTGATACATCATATCTGGTGCAACCATAGTGTACAGTGACATAAAACAACACTTTTTTGACTGAAATAGATTGAATAGCAATTGCCTGCCTACAGGCGTGTGTGTGAAGCCTATTGCATCTACTCTGCCAACTTTTGCCAGTGCACAGTGATAAGTCATATCTGGTGCAACCGTAGTGTACAGTGACATAAAACAACACTTTTTTGACTGTAATAGATTGAATAGCAATTGCCTGCCTACAGGCGTGTGTGTGTGAAGCCTATTGCATCTACTCTGCCAACTTTTGCCAGTGCACAGTGATACATCATATCTGGTGCAACCGTAGTGTACAGTGACATAAAACAACACTTTTTTGACTGTAATAGATTGAATAGCAATTGCATGCCTACAGGCGTGTGTGTGAAGCCTATTGCATCTACACTGCCAACTTTTGCCAGTGCACAGTGATACGTCATATCTGGTGCAACCGTAGTGTACAGTGACATAAAACAACACTTTTTTGACTGTAATCGATTGAATATCAGTTGCCTGCCTACAGGCGTGTGTGTGAAGCTAATTGCATCTACTCTGCCAACTTTTGCCAGTGCACAGTGACACTCATATCTGGTGGCACCGTAGTGTACAGTGACATAAAACAACACTTTTTTGCCTATAATAGATTGAATAGCAATTGCCTGCCTACAGGCGTGTGTGTGAAGCCTATTGCATCTACTCTGCCAACTTTTGCCAGTGCACAGTGATACGTCATATCTGGTGCAACCGTAGTGTACAATGACATAAAACAACACTTTTTTGACTAATCGATTGAATATCAGTTGCCTGCCTACAGGCGTGTGTGTGAAGCCTATTGCATCTACTCTGCCAACTTTTGCCAGTGCACAGTGACACTCATATCTGGTGGCACCTTAGATTGCACGCGCAGTGCCCCAAATTTGAAGTGGGAGGACCGACCAAGCTTATTTTTCCATCTCCCGCTTCCAAAAATCCATGCCATATACACATCCCCTGATAGTGGACGTAACAGGAATTAAACCGATAGGAATAGTATTACTTAACAGTACACACCTTATAATAACGCAGACAGAGGCAACGCGTATAATCTTCCATGCTGTGCAGTGGAAGCCCCCAGACTCTGACCTGTGTATAATCTTCCATGCTGGGCAGTGGAAGCCCCCAGACTCTGGGAGTCTGAAGAAGAGGAGTCAGAGGAGGAAGGTGGCTTTGAGGAGGTGGAAGACCAAACACAGCAGGCATCCCAGGGGGCTTGTTGTCACCTTTCGGGGACCCTTGGTGGCTGGGTGGAGGAAGAGACCTTCAATGACATCAGTGAGGACAAGGAACGGGACATGGCTAGCTTGGTATCCAAACTTGTGCAAATGGGGAGTTTGCGGTTATGCAAAGGGACTGTTTGCGGTTGTTTGCGGTGCATTAAACGGGGAGATTGGTCTGTTACTGTGAAGCGGGTGTAACCCTTACACTACCTGATCGATACAACATCATACCTGATGTTTTAAAGCCTGTTATTCCAAACAATTTAGGAATGTTAGGTAATTTATGCCCTTTATGGCTTAAAACCAGACTCTGCATCAACTATGTAATTTTACGTGGGAGTTTTGCCATGGATCCCCCTCCGGCATGCCACAGTCCAGGTGTTAGTCCCCTTGAAACAACTTTCCCATCACTATTGTGGCCAGAAAGAGTCTCTGTGGGTTTTGAAATTCGCCTGCCCATTGAAGTCTTAGGCGGTTCGCCGATGTTCGCCCGTTCGCGAACATTTGATGAAGTTCGCGTCCGCTGTTCGCGAACCCAAAATTTGATGTTCGCGACATCACTAGTCATGACCACACTAGCGACTTGCCCATCAAAAACTACAGGGCAATACAATTTTAAGCCATGGCAATGCTGTTTGCCACACAATGTACAATGTAAGGCTTTTGCTCCTTTGTGGACCTTCAGCGCTCATTGTGAGCCTATCCCCTCGTATACCTCAATTGTCCGGCTTTGCAACGTTCACCTTTGGCGTTCATCGCAAAGACAGGTATATAAGTACAGTGTAAAATGTGAGTACAGTGAATTAATAAAGTAATATGAATTAATAAATGAAGATTAGAGATGTCGCGAACCTAAAATTTTCGGTTTGCGAACCGCGAACGCGAACCGCCGCAAATGTTCGCGAACTGGCGAACATCGGCGAACCGCCATAGACTTCAATGGGCAGGCGAATTTTAAAACCCACAGGGATTTTTTCTGGCCACAATAGTGATGGGAAAGTTGTTTCAAGGGGTCTAACAACTGGACTGTGGCATGCCGGAGGGGGATCCATGGCAAAACTCCCACAGAAAATTACATAGTTGATACAGAGTCTGGTTTTAAGCCATAAAGGGCATAAATTACCTAACGTTCCTAAATTGTTTGGAATAACGTGCTTTAAAACATCAGGTATGATGTTGTATCGATCAGGTAGTGTAAGGGTTAGGCCCACTTCACAGTGACAGACCAAACTCCCCGTTTAACGCACCGCAAACAACCACAAACAGTCTATTTGCACAACCGCAAACTCCCCATTTGCACAAGGTTGGATACCAAGCTAGCCATGTCCCGTTCCTTGTCCTTACTGATGTCATTGAAGGTTTCTTCCTCCACCCAGCCACCAAGGGTCCCCGAAAGGGGACAACAAGCCCCCTGGGACGCCTGCTGAGTTTGGTCTTCCACCTCCTCAAAGCCACCTTCCTCCTCTGACTCCTCTTCTTCAGACTCCTCTCACTGCATTGCCTCTCTCTGCATTATTATAAGGTGTGTTAAGTAGTACTACTCTTATCAGTTTAAAACCTGTTACAGCACCTATCAGGGGGCGTGTATAAGGCCTGGATTTTTAGAACCAGGAGATGGAAAAAGATGCTTTGTTGGTCGTATCACTTCAATTTTGGGGCACGGCACGTGCAGTCAAAGGTGCCACCAGATAGGAGTGACGTGTTTGTAAGTACTACTCTTATCAGTTTAATACTTGTTACGTCACCTATCAGGGGGCGTCTATAAGGCCTGGATTTTTAGAACCAGGAGATGGAAAAAGATGCTTTGTTGGTCTTATCACTTCAATTTTGGGGCACGGCACGTGCAGTCAAAGGTGCCACCAGATAGGAGTGACGTGTTTGTAAGCACTACTCTTATCAGTTTAATACTTGTTACGTTACCTATCAGGGGGCGTGTATAAGGCCTGGATTTTTAGAACCAGGAGATGGAAAAAGATGCTTTGTTGGTCGTATCACTTCAATTTTGGGGCACGGCACGTGCAGTCAAAGGTGCCACCAGATAGGAGTGACGTGTTTGTAAGTACTACTCTTATCAGTTTAATACTTGTTACGATACCTATCAGGGGGCGTGTATAAGGCCTGGATTTTTAGAACTGGGAGATGGAAAAAGATGCTTTGTTGGTCGTATCACTTCATTTTTGGGGCTCTTTGTGACATTAGCTTCTTACGCTCAAACATGTCCTTTACAGGCACCTGACTATGGGCAGATAAGCAGGAACTGCTCAAGGCGAGAGACGGAGTGGTGGATGGTTGAGAGGGGGCAAGGAGGACAGCAGTGGTTGATGTGGCTTATGATGCTGCACCAGGAGGAGGATGGCGGCTTTGAGTTTGTGTGCTGCTTGTACTCATGTGTTGGTCTGGAGTCACCCAAAATTAGGTCTCAACCTGTAGAGGATAAGGGAACCAGGCTACTCTAGACCTCATTCATCATTACAGGTTTTGACAGATCGGTACTATGCATCCAAGCTACTGTGACAACAGATATGAGTTGCACTGTGCACTTGCAGAAGTTGGTAGAGTAGACGCTGTAGGTCTGACACACACGCTTGCAGACAACTAACTGCTATGCAAACTATTACAGTAGAAAAAATGTTTTTGGTTTTAAATGTACACTACTGTTACACCAGATATGAGTGGTGTGTTAAGTAGTACTACTCCTATCAGTTTAATCCCTGTTATGTGCCTTTTTTTGGGTTTGGTTGTTGAAGCCACAGTGCAGCACCAGAGGCCAGAAAAATTAGGCATGTACACATGCCTGAAAAATTAGGTATTGTTGATCTTGCAGCGAGCAGAGAAGAAGGTAGGCCTGAGTCAACGCCCCATCCCTGCATATCCACACTCAAAGATTGAGGGGGCGACCCTTACAAGGCCACGGGCCGGAGATATAAAGGGGGCCATCCCAAATAAGCACACAAGCGGGGACAAAGGTAGTGAAGGGGACATAGAGGCCCATGGACTGACAATCGCCATCTTGGCAGGAAAAGGGCCCAGCAATTAAGCCAAACTGACCCAGCACAGGCAGCTACTTGAGTCAAACACTGTACAATTACACCTTAATAAAGCCGAAACATGCAGCAGCAGGGATTCTAAACGGCCACACAGGGACAAGGAGGCTAACAGCCCCCACAGTCTCTGCACCACTCTTTTTAACAGATAACCCAAGGGGCTAACCAGTGACCTTGCCCACAAAAAAAAAGCAGAATTTTATTGGAGGAATTATTAGTGTCTTTACCCCCCAAGAGAGGACATAATATACGGTATCTTTAGACTACCTGATGGCCAAACCTCCTTTAGCCAGAATGCTATCCAAGAAACATTTCAAAACTTCGATCAGACCATATATTCATCCCAATCCCGCTGCAGCGGATCTGACATAGAGTCCTTCCTACTACAGCAAGAAGTCCACAAAATACCTGTACCTCAATTGGACAGCTTGAACCTAGACATATCCCAAGAGGAAGTAAAATCTACAATCCAAGATCTTAAATTTGGCAAGTCCCCAGGGCCAGACGGTTTTACTCATCTGTACTATAAGAAATTTGAGCCCTTGCTTACCCCTGCACCTAACATCTTTGTTTAACGCTATACTAAATGGAGAACCTATGCCCCCTTAATTGAATCAGGCCGACCTCATAGTCTTTCCAAAAGAGGTTAGGGACCCAAATCTCAAACTGTATTACAAGGCAGCGCAGCTGGCTTTCATACCTCTGGCGCATTCTCCAAAACACATCAGCCGCTCTGGGTATTTATGGAAAATGTAAGCATGTCACCTTATACATGGGATACAGTAATATGGATTGCAGGCCTGTATACTTTTTTGAGAAACTTGAAAAACCCATTGATTAAGCACTCATTAAAAATATAGACGGAGATGAACTGGACACAAAAACTGGACACTCCGGTATCAGATCTTACCCCTATCGTACCCAATCCCCACTTTAAGATACATCTTCCGGAAAGCTCTCTCAGTTGGTGGAAGTCTCAGAACCTACTAAGGGTTGGCCCATGGTGGCATGACGACAAAATAATGACCTTTGAGTGGGTGAGAGATAGATACAATTTACCCCTGGCTGAACATTATAATTTTTGCAGGATACATCATTTTATATACACGATAAGTGGTAGGGGAACCCCCCAAAGAAACACCTGGCTACTCAAAAAATTTAGGGATTCCCCCTTTCAGCCTGGTATTATTAGCCTCATGTATGAACTATTTAATGAAAACTCATGGGCAAACAAACCAGACTATACCAAAGCCTGGGAGAGGGATTTGGGCACCGAGTTGGCAGATAGCACATGGGATAAAAGTTGGCAAGGCTTAAGTAGGGGATCTTTAAATTATAGTCTGCTTGAGACTTCAATAGAGGTCCTACACAGGACATATATTACTCCTTTTAAGCTAATAAATGGGATCCAAAATGGAGCAGCTCATGTTTTAGGAACAGTGGTAATGAGGCTACATTTATTCATGTCTGGTGGGAGTGTTCGGCAGTCATAAGACTATGGGAAGAAACATGCTTACAAGCTTCTAAAATGTTTAAGATTGACCTAATAAAATATTTTTTGAAAGAAAAAATACACATAGCTAGTAGTTGGAAAACCCCAAATGAAAACTTTCAGGAATTAATAAAAAAAATCAACTATTTACTGCTCAACGAGAGATTTAACCATGTAGTCTTGGATAGAATCAACCAGTTCCAGACAATTTGGGATCCCTGGATAACATCCCCATTTAGTGCCCCCCTAATATAATAAAACATTTGTTAATGGTTGAAGCGACTCGGGGGGGGAGGACCGGAGTGGGGGAGCCCTGGAGGAGACCCTTCAGAAGCAACCGGCGGCAAAATCATCCAAGGAAAGGAGAGGTCGCCTACTGAAGCCTGCCCTAGGGTAACCCAAGGGCGATTGAGCAGGTTAGATATTGTAAATAATAAGCTACTGCTGGAGTGATGATAGATAATAGGACTTTACTATTGTCTGTTTTACCATGTCTTAGGTTTCTCTTAAAAATTGCAATCACAGTAAAAAAAAAGAAAATGTATAAACCAAAAAAGTAAAAAAAAGAAGGCCTAGCCAGTAGCCACCTAATTTAAAAAAAATGTCTTCATTGTAAATATGTATTTTTGCACAACTGTTGTGTTATGCAAGACTGTTCAATATGCTTTCTTTTCCATTACATGCCGTACGCCTTCTGGCATAAAAAATTGAAATTCAAAAATTAGATATTGTTGCAGCCGCTGCTGTTGCAGCGGCCAGAAAAAATTGACCTTTGTTCCCCAGGCAGAAAGTGCCATAAAACATTGCCTCTTCTTGAACCCTAGTTGGTGGCGGATAATTCACGCAAGTCATCCGGCATTCACAGATAACATACAGCAGCGTGTGGACCATTTATAGCCGAAGGCAGCTCATCTCATCAGGCCTTTTTCAGTCGAATGTATCGCCCAGTGTCAGTCCCTTCGGGGTCCATCCCTCATTCATCTTTATAAAGGTGAGGCAATCTAGACTTTTTTGACCTAGGCGACTTCTCTTCTCAGTGACAAAACCTCCTGCTGCACTGAAGGTCCTTTCTGACAGGACACTTGAAGCAGGGCAGGCCAGAAGTTCAATTGCAAATTGGGATAGCTCCGGCCACAGGTCTAGCCTGCATACCCAGTAGTCAAGGGGTTCATCGCTCCTCAGAGTGTCGATATCTGCAGTTAAGGCAAGGTAGTCTGCTACCTGTCGGTCAAGTCGTTCTCTGAGGGTGGATCCCGAAGGGCTGATGCGATGCGTAGGACTGAAAAAGGTCTGCATGTCCTCCATCAACAACACGTCTTTTAAACGTCCTGTCCTTGCCGGCGTGGTCGTGGGAGGTGGATTACTTTCACCTCTTCCCCTGTTATATTGCCCTTGTGCTGTGACATCACCCTTATATGCTGTGTAAAGCATACTTGTTAATTTGTTTTGGACCTGCTGCATCCTTTCTGACTTGCGGAAATTTGGTAACAAATCAGGCACTTTCTGCTTATACCGGGGGTTTAGTAGCGTGCACACCCAGTACAGGTCGTTCCCCTTCAGCCTTTTTATACGAGGGTCCTGCGACAGGCACGACAGCATGAAAGACCCCATTTGCACAAGGTTGGATGCCGAGCTAGTCATGTCCCGTTCCTCGTCCTCAGTGATCTCGCTGAAGATATGTTCTTCCCCCCAGCCACGTACAACACCACGGGTACCAGATAGGTGACAACGAGCACCCTGGGATGCCTGTTGTGATTGGTCTTCCTCCTCCCCCTCAAAGCCACATTCCTCCTCTGACTCCTCTTCCTCACAATCCTCTTCCAGCGTTGCCGCAGGTCCAGCAAGCGATGCTGATAAGGCTGTTTCTGGTGGTGATGGTGACCACAACTCTTCCTCTTCCTCGTCACGCTCATCTACGGCCTGATCCAGCACTCTTCGCAGGGCACGCTCCAGGAATAAAACAAATGGTATGATGTCGCTGATGGTGCCTTCGGTGCGACTGACAAGGTTTGTCACCTCCTCAAAAGGACGCATGAGCCTACAGGCATTGCGTATGAGAGTCCAGTAACGTGGCAAAAAAATCCCCAGCTCCGCAGAGGCTGTCCTAGCACCCCGGTCATACAAATACTCGTTAATGGCTTTTTCTTGTTGGAGCAGGCGGTCGAACATTAGGAGTGTTGAATTACAACGTGTGGGGCTGTCACAAATCAAGCGCCTCACTGGCATGTTGTTTCGCCGCTGGATATCTGAAAAGTGCGCCATGGCCGTGTAGGAACGCCTGAAATGGCCACACACCTTTCTGGCCTGCTTCAGGATGTCCTGTAAGCCTGGATACTTATGGACAAAGCGTTGTACGATCAGATTACACACATGTGCCATGCACGGCACATGCATCAACTTGCCCAAATTCAATGCCGCCAACAAATTTCTTCCGTTGTCACAAACCACTTTGTCAATCTCTAGTTGGTGCGTTCAGGGCGGACAGGAGTGCTGGTCCGGTGTGACTCTCTGCTTTCAGGGAAGTCAACCCTAAGACGGTTTGACACTGCCGTATCCGGGATGTGGAATAGTATCTGGGGAGCTGGGGGGGGGGGTGCCGTTGATGTGGAGCAAGACGCAGCAGCAGAAGAGGACTCAGCTGAGGAGGTTATGGAAGAGGATGGAGTAGGAGGAGTAGAGGAGGTGGCAGCAGGCCTGCCTGCCAGTCGTGGTGGTGTCACCAACTCCTCTGCAGAGCCACGCATTCCATGCTTGGCAGGCGTCAGCAGGTTCGCCCAATGCGCAGTGTAGGTGATATACCTGCCTTGCAGACCAGGTATCAGTGGTCAGATGGACCCTTGCCCCAACACTGTGTGCCAGAGATGCCATTACTTCCTTTTGCACAATTGAGTACAGGTTGGGGATTGCCTTTTGGGCAAAGAAATTTCGGCCGGGTACCTTCCACTGCGGTATCCCAATCGCTAAAAACTTTTTGAACGCCTGTATGGTAAAAGCTGGCAGGCCAAGAGTTCAGACAAGCCAGCTGTCAGACGCCGGGCAAGGGGGTGACTTTGTGGCATTGGCTTCTTACGCTCAAACATGCCCTTGACAGACACCTGACTGTGAGGAGATGAGCAGGAACAGCAAGAGGCGAGAGACGGAGTGGTGGAGAGTTGAGAGGGGGCAAGGAGGACAGCAGTGATTGATGTGGATGAAGATGCTGGACCAGGAGGAGGATGGCGGCTTTGAGTTTGTGTGCTGCTTGTACTCATGCGTTGATCCCATTGGCGTTTGTGATGTGACATCATGTGCCTTCGCAAAGCAGTTGTACCTAGGTGGGTGTTGGACTTCCCACGACTCAGTTTCTTCTGGCACAGGTTGCAAATGGCATCGCTGTTGTCAGAGGCAGACACACAAAAAAAATGCCACACTGCTGAGCTCGGCGGTGACGGCATTCTGGTGGTGGCAACAGCATGCGTTGATTGGCGTGCTGTCTGGCTGACCCCGGGTGCTGATGCATGCTGTCTGACTGTGCCACTAGCTCGTTGCGATGACCTCCCTCTTCTTCCAACTCGTCTCCTCCTCCTCTCTGTCTCCCCATCTGAACTTTCCCCCTGTTCTTCTTCTCTTCTAGCAGGCACCCACGTGACATCCACGGACGCATCGTCATCATCATCACCCGCCTCACTTGTATATGACAACTGAACAAAGGAAGCAGCAGCGGGTACATCATCATCATCATCATCATCACATCATACGTACATGTGTGTAATGCTGCCTGACTGAGACATATCCCTGTTATCTACATTCTCTGTTAATATTGGTTGCGCATCACTTATTTCTTCAAACTGATGTGTAAATAACTCTTCTGACTGATCAATTGAATTGGCTGTGATACTAGTGTTGGTGGTGGTGGCAGGCGGGTGAGTGGTAACTTGAGAGGTGCCCGAAGCTAATCTGGAGGAGGATGGTGCGTCAATGTTCCAAGCGGAAGCTGTAGAAGATTGGGTGTCCTGTGTTAGCCAGTCAACTACGTCCTCGGAACTTTTCAAGTTCAGGGTAACTGGCCTCTGAACACTGGGCATTATTGTAGGGCCAAAGGGAATCACAGCACCACGACCACGACGGCCTCTGCGGGGTGTCCCGCCTCTGCCTGTCATTTTTTTTTAAATGTGGACTGTTGGTACCCCAACTAGACTGCATTGGTTGAACTTGGCACAGTGTATTTTAATATTATGAGAAAAACTGTTCTGTAAACTAAAGAAAAATCATTTTAGGAGGTTGAGAGATAAAGAAACCGGATGGGGGGATACCGAGCAGAGCACACCATCTAAACCCCACTGGGAGACAAACTCATCCATTTCCCCAGTGGACAAAGCCAGGTGGTACTCTGCCCGGATACGGGAGCGCACCAGCACCCGGAACATGGCCTCAGGTGACAAGGGAACCCCCCCTATCAAACACTGCTTCCTGGACTTATATATAGCCAACTTTGGCTAATGCCAGGAGCAGGTTGACGAGGAGGTCCCTGGCCTTATTGCCCCGGGACACTGGGCGCCCAAAAATAAAAATGTGAGGGGAGAAATGCAGCCAGAACTGCAGGAGGAGGCCCCTCAAGAGTGACAAGAGGGGCTGCAGTCTGGCGCAACTAAAATAAACATGATACACGGACTCTCCCTTGCCACAGAATGGACAAGTGGAGGGAGAGTCCGTGAATTTAGCTAAGTACTCTCCCGTGCTCAGTGCACCATGGAGCACTCTCCAACTCAAGTCCCCGGTGGGTCGTGGAACTAAATCAGAATAAAGTTCCCTCCACCGGGGCCTCTTGCCCTCGTCAGCTGGTAGGACCCGCCTCCAGATGGTATCGGGACGGGTCACGAGGGCAAGGAAGTGCACTGTATGGAGCACGAGAGAATAATAAGCATGCCGAGCCGGGTATGTCCCTCAACTCGAGAGGTTGGGGACAGGAGGAGCCTGAGGGGAAACACGGGGCTTGTGTCCAATGCAAACAGCCGGAGCAGGGGTGTTGAAAGGTGCATGTGGCACTCCGGCCTGCAAAGCCCCGCGAAGGAAGGTGCGCGAGTCGGGGGAGATGGCATCCCTAATCTCCTGGAGCAAGCGCCCTGAGACTTTGGGCGTCACATATCCCAAACGGAGCGCAAGCTCCTGGGGTGACACCCAATCAGAACGCCCGTATTCCAGGAGATCCCCGACTCGGGTCATCCGTGCATGACTAAGGCGGCGGATGATACTGGGGGACTGTAACATTGGAGCCCCCACTGCTGGATTAAATAGCAGGGGCTCCGTGAATATTTCATCCCCCAAAGGCACGCCCTGCCTGGTCACGGAGACCATGCTCCAGGCCTTGAGGGTTTCCTGGTAGTATGCCAGGCAACACAGAGAGGTCTCTCCCAAACCCCTCGGGCCTGATCAGAAATAATTGCCGGTCATACCCCAGGTTGCGCAACTGGCGATAAAAGCTGGATGCCAGTGCGCACCACTGCGGAGAGGGATCTGCATATAGGTATCTCTGCAGGTACTGAAGGCGGAAGGTGGACAACTGGGAGCACACACAAACTACTCCCTGTCCACCCTCCACCAAAGGCAGACTTGCCACCCCTGCAGAGACCCAATGCCTTCCCATCCAGAGGAAATCTAACAAATTCCTCTGGATATTGGTGACAAACTCGGGGGTCGGACTCAGACAAATCAGCCGGTGCCAGATCTGAGAAGCCACCAGCTGATTCACCACTAGAGTCCGCCCCCTAAGGGAAAGCATTTTTGCTAGACCCCTCCATCGTCCCAGACGAGAGAGGACACTGCCCTCTAACTCCCTCCAGTTGTCTGGGACGGAAGCGTCCGCAGCGGACAGGTAGACCCCCAGATATTTAATGACATCTGCCTCCCACATGATGTCACGAAACGTGGGAGGCAAAGAGTCTACCTGTAAATTACCCTCTAAAAGGCCTGTGCATTTGGACCAGTTGATCTGAGCGGAGGAGGCAGCTGAATATACCTCCTGGCACTGTTTTGCCAGCTCAAGATCAACTGGATCCTGGGCCACGAGGAGCACATCGTCAGCATAAGCTGAAAGGACAATCCGCATGTCTGGATCTTTTAGCACCAGCCCTCAGAGCCTTTTCCTCAGTAGGCAGAGGAAAGGCACGATGGCCAGTGCATATAACTGTCCAGACAAGGGACATCCTTGACGCACCCCTCGTCCAAATACCAAAGGTGCTGTTAGGGACCAATTGATTTTAAGTAAACACTCTGCAGAGGCGTACAGCGTTCTTATAAAGCCCACAAACTGTGGGCCAAAGCCGTACGCTTGCAGAGTGGCTATGAGGTAACCATGGTCCACCCTGTCAAACGCCTTCTCTTGATCTAAAGAGAGAAAGGCGAGTGACAGACCAGTCCTGCGAGAATAATGCAATAGATCCCGGACCAGAAAGATACTATCAAAGATAGTCCGGCCCGGGATCGCATAGGACTGGTCAGGGTGAACCAATTCTGCCAGCACAGACCCAAGTCTAAGCGAGATGGCTTTAGCTACAATCTTGTAGTCTGTGCTGAGCAGAGAGACCGGTCGCCAGTTCTTAATAAGCCGGAGATCCCCCTTTTTGGGCAGCAGGGCAAGTACTGCCCTGCGACAAGACAGGGGCATCTCCCCGGTCTCCAGGGCTTCCCCAAAGGACCAGATGGAAATCAGGTCCCAGAGTCTCCCAGAAAAATTGGAAAAACTCTACAGTCAGTCCGTCCAGTCCTGGAGACTTCTCACAGGACATGGCACGGAGGGCTTCAGAGAGCTCTTGAAAAGATAGTGGTATATCAAGCCGCTCTCTTACACCTCACTGACTGTGGGGAGCCCCTCCCATAGCACCCTGCAGGCGTCTGGAGAAATGGGATCCGGAGAGTAAAGATCTTTATAAAAGTTCCGGGCTCTATCCCGGATACTCTCCGGATCTGTAAGGGGGGCACCGTCTTCATCTAGAAGACAGGTGATGTGCCTACTGTTACCCCCCTTTTTCTCCAGTGAGTAGAAGAGGCGCGAGCCGCGGTCTAGATCTTTGAGAAAACCTAAGCGGCTGCGCACGTATGCCCCCTTGGCCTGGTGTCGTTCCAGGTCACAGAGGACACCCTTCCTCTCTACATACTCGCTCTGCAGGGATTGGTCCCTACAAGTGAACAGCCTCTGCTCCAGATGGAGTACCTCCCCCCGGAGTGACTCCAACTCAGCTTCGCGCTGCCCACTCGCACCCTTGGTATATTCCTGACACAGAAGTCGCAAATGAACCTTGCCCACGTCCCACCACAGTTTTAACGTGGCAAAGTCTCCCTTGCAACCCCTCCAGTCCGTCCAAAACTCCCGGATCAATGTCACGAGCCCCTGGTCCTTCAACAAAGCATTGTTGAAGTGCCAATAGGCGGCTCGTGGCGCTGTTGGTGTTAGCGCCACCGTCACAGACACACAGTTG
>CM050164.1:291018731-291041231 GCA_027410445.1 Discoglossus pictus
CAGCTGTGACACTGGGAGGACCGGTGACATTCTTCCCCTTTTTCCTCGTGTCTGCAGTCTTGCTGGAGACCACAGACACAGATGGCTTTTTTTGGGGAAGAAGGGGGCTTGGAGGCCGTGGTGGTGGCTTGAGGAACGGCCTCCTTGCCTGAGCTCTGTGGGGGGGCTATGACCCTTGAGGTCCCCGCTGTTATGGGCTCAGCGGGGATGGGTGCCGTACTGATGGAGGTGCCATTTGCTGGGGCTGGGGCATGATGCTTTACATTAGGACAATTCCTACGTGTATGCCCCAACCCCTTGCAATGATAGCACTGCACCTCCGTAGTGCTGTAAAAAATCCTGTACAGCACCCCCTCAAATGGAACCCCAAAAGACCCCTCTATGTTTTCTGCGCCCTGAGGCAGGCACATTTGTACCTGCCTCTTGAAAGAGAGCACATGACGAAGTGCTCTCTCTCTGCACCCCAGGGGAATTTTAATAAATGGTGTTTTTACTTCCCCTAGGGTTAGCAGGTGGGGGCGCAGGAGGGAGTCTGGTAGGAAGGGGGGCACATTAGAGAGTGTTACTTTTGTGCCCAACCCTTCCAGGGGTTCTATTGGGACATATAATCCCCCCACTGTGATGCCTCTCTGTATAAGAATGTGTGCAGCAGCCAGAGTACGGGTAAAGAAAACTGCTTTCCCGTACATTTTGCTGGCTGCTACTATAACAGAGGGGCTGATGACATTAGCTGCAGCACGCAGATAGATATCAATGCTGTAGACCCCAGACATCTGACATTTAACCCCATGCTTCCTGGTGATCTGCCCCTCAGCCCCAGCGGTGGTATTACTGGGGCCAGCAGAAACCACCTGTGACCAGGTATTAGCCACAGGGGTAGGTCTGCTGGCAGAACCACCAGGAGCTGGGGCTGCCTTATCTGCCTGGGGCCTATGCTGTGCAGTGCTGCAGCTAGGGTTTTCAGGGGCCATTATTCCCCCTTTTGACCCCTGAGGCTTCTTAATGGTCTTATCCCTCATGTTTAGACCCTTTTTTTTTAGTTTATTTGTTTTATTTATTTTTATTTTTTGTTTTATGATTTTCTACTGTTTTCTTTTTTTAAAAATATAAAAGTGTGAAAAAGAAACAAATAGACAAAACTAAGGGAGACAAAAAAACTAAGGGAGAGAGAGAGATGATGTTTGGCAGTGGAAGGGTTAATGGCCTGTTGCAAGGTGTTACTAATTGCAACAACACAGAGAACACAGAGGCTTTTTAACCCCTCTGTGTCTCTGTGTCAGATGTTAAAAAAGCCTTTTAAACAAAACTTCAAATTGTTTTCCCCCCCACTGCCTACAAAGATGTTACTTGTCTTCTCTCCCCCCAAAACATAAAACCCAACACCAAACAAACAAAACTTTAACAAAACCTGAAAAACTTTAAAAAAAAAGTCAAAGTAACAAAGCTCCAGGAGTGAAGGTGGAGTGCTAAGGGAGGGGTGTGGCAAAGTATCCAGGAGACAGCTCACTCTCCTGGGATAGAGAGCTGAGCTTGGCTCCCAGAAAACTAAAACTTAAATTAAACTAAGAAAAATACCACAAAAACTCCCAAAAATGAACAACACCGTGCACAAAGTGCTTATAAACAGAAAGGTGTTAAAATAAAACTTGTATTTGAGGGGTTAAGACCCTAAAAAACCTTTTGTTTGGAGCTCAAGCATGCACACAACATGCTCTCTGGCACAGTGTATTTTAAAATGATGAGTAAACATGTTCTGTAAACTAAATAAAAATCATTTTAGGAGGTTGAGAGATAAAGAAACCGGATGGGGGGATACCGAGCAGAGCACACCATCTACAGCCCACTGGGAGACAAACTCATCCATTCCCCCAGTGGACAAAGCAAGGTGGTACTCTGCCCGGATACGGGAGCGCACCAGCACCCGGAACATGGCCTCAGGTGACAAGGGAACCCCCCCTATCAAACACTGCTTCCTGGACTTATATATAGCCAATTTGGCTAATGCCAGGAGCAGGTTGACGAGGAGGTCCCTGGCCTTATTGCCCCGGGACACTGGGCGCCCAAAAATAAAAATGTGAGGGGAGAAATGCAGCCAGAACTGCAGGAGGAGGCCCCTCAAGAGTGACAAGTGGGGCTGCAGTCTGGCGCAACTAAAATAAATATGATACACGGACTCTCCCTTGCCACAGAATGGACAAGTGGAGGGAGAGTCCGTGAATTTAGCTAAGTACTCTCCCGTGCTCAGTGCACCATGGAGCACTCTCCAACTCAAGTCCCCGGTGGGTCGTGGAACTAAATCAGAATAAAGTTCCCTCCACCGGGGCCTCTTGCCCTCGTCAGCTGGTAGGACCCGCCTCCAGATGGTATCGGGACGGGTCACGAGGGCAAGGAAGTGCACTGTATGGAGCACGAGAGAATATAAGCATGCCGAGGGTATGTCCCTCAACTTTGAGAGGTTGGGGACAGGAGGAGCCTGAGGGGAAACACGGGGCTTGTGTCCAATGCAAGCAGCCGGAGCAGGGGTGTTGAAAGGTGCATGTGGCACTCCGGCCTGCAAAGCCCCGCAAAGGAAGGTGCGCGAGTCGGGGGAGATGGCATCCCTAATCTCCTGGAGCAAGCGCCCTGAGACTTTGGGCGTCACATATCCCAAACGGAGCGCAAGCTCCTGGGGTGACACCCAATCAGTACACCCGTAGTCCAGGAGATCCCCGACTCGGGTCATCCGTGCATGACTAAGGCGGCGGATGATACTGGGGGACTGTAACATTGGAGCCCCCACTGCTGGATTAAATAGCAGGGGCTCCGTGAATATTTCATCCCCCAAAGGCACGCCCTGCCTGGTCACGGAGACCATGCTCCAGGCCTTGAGGGTTTCCTGGTAGTATGCCGGCAACACATAGAGGTCTCTCCCAAACCCCTCGGGCCTGATCAGAAATAATTGCCGGTCATACCCCAGGTTGCGCAACTGGCGATAAAAGCTGGATGCCAGTGCGCACCACTGCGGAGAGGGATCTGCATATAGGTATCTCTGCAGGTACTGAAGGCGGAAGGTGGACAACTGGGAGCACACACAAACTACTCCCTGTCCACCCTCCACCAAAGGCAGACTTGCCACCCCTGCAGAGACCCAATGCCTTCCCATCCAGAGGAAATCTAACAAATTCCTCTGGATATTGGTGACAAACTCGGGGGTCGGACTCAGACAAATCAGCCGGTGCCAGATCTGAGAAGCCACCAGCTGATTCACCACTAGAGTCCGCCCCCTAAGGGAAAGCATTTTTGCTAGACCCCTCCATCGTCCCAGACGAGAGAGGACACTGCCCTCTAACTCCCTCCAGTTGTCTGGGACGGAAGCGTCCGCAGCGGACAGGTAGACCCCCAGATATTTAATGACATCTGCCTCCCACGTGATGTCACGAAACGTGGGAGGCAAAGAGTCTACCTGTAAATTACCCTCTAAAAGGCCTGTGCATTTGGACCAGTTGATCTGAGCGGAGGAGGCAGCTGAATATACCTCCTGGCACTGTTTTGCCAGCTCAAGATCAACTGGATCCTGGGCCACGAGGAGCACATCGTCAGCATAAGCTGAAAGGACAATCCGCATGTCTGGATCTTTTAGCACCAGCCCTGTGAGCCTTTTCCTCAGTAGGCAGAGGAATGGCTCGATGGCCAGTGCATATAACTGTCCAGACAAGGGACATCCTTGACGCACCCCTCGTCCAAATACCAAAGGTGCTGTTAGGGACCAATTGATTTTAAGTAAACACTCTGCAGAGGCGTACAGCGTTCTTATAAAGCCCACAAACTGTGGGCCAAAGCCGTACGCTTGCAGAGTGGCTATGAGGTAACCATGGTCCACCCTGTCAAACGCCTTCTCTTGATCTAAAGAGAGAAAGGCGAGTGACAGACCAGTCCTGCGAGAATAATGCAATAGATCCCGGACCAGAAAGATACTATCAAAGATAGTCCGGCCCGGGATCGCACAGGACTGGTCAGGGTGAACCAATTCTGCCAGCACAGACCCAAGTCTAAGCGAGATGGCTTTAGCTACAATCTTGTAGTCCGTGCTGAGCAGAGAGACCGGTCGCCAGTTCTTAATAAGCCGGAGATCCCCCTTTTTGGGCAGCAGGGCAAGTACTGCCCTGCGACAAGACAGGGGCATCTCCCCGGTCTCCAGGGCTTCCCCAAGGACCAGATGGAAATCAGGTCCCAGAGTCTCCCAGAAAAATTGGAAAAACTCTACAGTCAGTCCGTCCAGTCCTGGAGACTTCTCACAGGACATGGCACGGAGGGCTTCAGAGAGCTCTTGAAAAGATAGTGGTATATCAAGCCGCTCTCTTACACCCTCACTGACTGTGGGGAGCCCCTCCCATAGCACCCTGCAGGCGTCTGGAGAAATGGGATCCGGAGAGTAAAGATCTTTATAAAAGTTCCGGGCTCTATCCCGGATACTCTCCGGATCTGTAAGGGGGGCACCGTCTTCATCTAGAAGACAGGTGATGTGCCTACTGTTACCCCCCTTTTTCTCCAGTGAGTAGAAGAGGCGCGAGCCGCGGTCTAGATCTTTGAGAAAACCTAAGCGGCTGCGCACGTATGCCCCCTTGGCCTGGTGTCGTTCCAGGTCACAGAGGACACCCTTCCTCTCTACATACTCGCTCTGCAGGGATTGGTCCCTACAAGTGAACAGCCTCTGCTCCAGATGGAGTACCTCCCCCCGGAGTGACTCCAACTCAGCTTCGCGCTGCCCACTCGCACCCTTGGTATATTCCTGACACAGAAGTCGCAAATGAACCTTGCCCACGTCCCACCACAGTTTTAACGTGGCAAAGTCTCCCTTGCAACCCCTCCAGTCCGTCCAAAACTCCCGGATCAATGTCACGAGCCCCTGGTCCTTCAACAAAGCATTGTTGAAGTGCCAATAGGCGGCTCGTGGCGCTGTTGGCGTTAGCGCCACCGTCACAGACACACAGTTGTGGTCTGTGAACGGAGCCAGCCTAATGGCACAAGAACCGACTCGTGACATATAGTGACTAGATATATATAGTCTGTCGATCCGGGAGTGGGACACCAGACCAGCTCTCACCCTGACGTAGGTGAAACCCTCTGATGGGACAGTCTGGCGAGGAACCTCACTCTCTCGGGCCCTCCAGCAGGGGCATATATATTAACTAGGTTAATGATGCTACCCTGCTCTCGGACCCGGAGGTGGATTAGACGGCCTGGGATAACAGCTTTCACAAGCAGCAGCTCTGGCTGAAAAGACTCTGAGAACAGGGTCACCACTTCACATGACGCCGATGTGAAGTGGCTGAAGAAGACTCTGCCTCTCCACTCCAGTTGCCACGAGGCCTCAGCCTCTGGAGTGGTGTGAGTTTCCTGCAGGAAGCTCACAGAGTACCCTCCCTGATATAAATAGGAGAGTACCTGGAACCTGCGGAAACTGTCTTGACAGCCATTGGTATTTAGCGTGCTGATGTGCAAAGCCATTACTGCGTGTCAGGAATTGTGCGTTCCTCAGACCCTTGAGACTGCTGATAGGACACGCACATTTTATAGAATTTCCGGACGCAGAGATGCTCCGCAGTCCCAGAATTCTTGGCCCTAGTGCTGACCACTAGATATTGCTGGAGAGAGTGGAGAATAAACGACATATTCTTCCACCTCTCCAAGGCCAGCCGCACCTTCCTTTTCTTTTGTCCATGAAGGGTGCTCTCAAGGAATAGATCTATTTCCTTGACAGGGATAACCCACCCAGAATCTGATGTTCCTTCTAGTGGGTCACCCCTGGGCTCCTCTTGGCTGAGGGCTTTTACTCCATCCTCCCCGGCTGGAGTCAGTTTCCTCAGCTTTATTCTCAGGGACCCCCTCTTAGATGATACAGAAGGAGTCCCTTTAGCACCCTTCAAGGTAAATAATGGACCCTTGGATTGCTGCTGCACCCCTGTAGCTTCAGGAGTGCATTCAGGGGTAGCTGGCTGGACAGCAGTGGCTGGCATGGCTTCCTTAATGGAAGCCTTGGAGGCTTTATATGCCTCCTCTGCCAGTTCCACCGCTGCTTGCTCAGCTTGGATGGCACCAATGTTAGGGTCAGTGGACGGCTGAGGAGGGTAGACAGGCTCTCCCATGATGTTAACAGGAAAACCTGTTTTATCACCCTCCCCATTTCCACTTCCCCTTGTGCCACATCCCCCCTGACAGACAAATCCATGGGGTCCTGAATGGGGGTCATGCCTATATTCCCCCCCTCCAGTAGTGACTCGGCCTGGGGCTCTAACAAAGCCCGAGGTATGTCACTAGAGAGTGACACTGGAGGAGGAGACTGACTGGTGCCCTTGAAGCTCAGCACCTCAGGGACACTGACTACCCATTCAGCAGGGGCTTTGTTGGGACCCCCCCTCAAAGGCCAGAGGCAGAACCTGATCTTTCTTGTCTACCCCTGCCTCACTTGGGAGACCCTCTTGCCCCTGCTTTTCCTCCAGACCCTTTTCCACATTAACCCCTATAGGGTCTGGAGAGAGAGATGTGTGGTCTGGCACCGGCTGGCTGAGCTTAATAACCGGGCCAGACAATGTCACCAGATGAGGAGGAGATGTTTTGTTCCTCTTCTTGCTTTTAGAGAGAGGTGCTCCACTATAGAGCACTTCCCACTTATCAGCAACCTCCCTGTTGGTTTTATGCTTCCTCTTCCTGGGGACGTCACTCCTGGAAGAGGAGCTGCCACTAGCTGCCTCCCCTGCAGAGGGCTTATTATCCCTCTGCTTACACTGTGCCCCCACACTAACTGATGTAATTATGGTGGGGGCAGATTGGGACTTGGGAGATGCAGCTGTGACACTGGGAGGACCGGTGACATTCTTCCCCTTTTTCCCCGTGTCTGCAGTCTTGCTGGAGACCACAGACACAGATGGCTTTTTTGGGGAAGAAGGGGGTTTGGAGGCCGTGGTGGTGGCTTGAGGAACGGCCTCCTTGCCTGAGCTCTGTGGGGGGGCTATGACCCTTGAGGTCCCCGCTGTTATGGGCTCAGCGGGGATGGGTGCCGTACTGATGGAGGTGCCATTTGCTGGGGCTGGGGCATGATGCTTTACATTAGGACAATTCCTACGTGTATGCCCCAACCCCTTGCAATGATAGCACTGCACCTCCGTAGTGCTGTAAAAAATCCTGTACAGCACCCCCTCAAATGGAACCCCAAAAGACCCCTCTATGTTTTCTGCGCCCTGAGGCAGGCACATTTGTACCTGCCTCTTGAAAGAGAGCACATGACGAAGTGCTCTCTCTCTGCACCCCAGGGGAATTTTAATAAATGGTGTTTTTACTTCCCCTAGGGTTAGCAGGTGGGGGCGCAGGAGGGAGTCTGGTAGGAAGGGGGGCACATTAGAGAGTGTTACTTTTGTGCCCAACCCTTCCAGTGGTTCTATTGGGACATATAATCCCCCCACTGTGATGCCTCTCTGTATAAGAATGTGTGCAGCAGCCAGAGTACGGGTAAAGAAAACTGCTTTCCCGTACATTTTGCTGGCTGCTACTATAACAGAGGGGCTGATGACATTAGCTGCAGCACGCAGATAGATATCAATGCTATAGACCCCAGACATCTGACATTTAACATCATGCTTCCTGGTGATCTGCCCCTCAGCCCCAGCGGTGGTATTACTGGGGCCAGCAGAAACCACCTGTGACCAGGTATTAGCCACAGGGGTAGGTCTGCTGGCAGAACCACCAGGAGCTGGGGCTGCCTTATCTGCCTGGGGCCTATGCTGTGCAGTGCTGCAGCTAGGATTTTCAGGGGCCATTATTCCCCCTTTTGACCCCTGAGGCTTCTTAATGGTCTTATCCCTCATGTTTAGACCCTTTTTTTTTTTTAGTTTATTTGTTTTATTTATTTTTATTTTTTGTTTTATGATTTTCTACTGTTTTCTTTTTTTTAAAAATATAAAAGTGTGAAAAAGAAACAAAAAGACAAAACTAAGGGAGACAAAAACTAAGGGAGAAAGAGAGATGATGTTTGGCAGTGGAAGGGTTAATGGCCTGTTGCAAGGTGTTACTAATTGCAACAACACAGAGAACACAGAGGCTTTTAAACCCCTCTGTGTCTCTGTGTCAGATGTAAAAAAAGCCTTTTAAACAAAAAACTTCAAATTGTTTCCCCCCCCACTGCCTACAAAGATGTTACTTGTCTTCTCTCCCCCCAAAACATAAAACCCAACACCAAACAAACAAAACATTAACAAAACCTGAAAAACTTTTTTAAAAAAAAGTCAAAGTAAAAAAAGTTTCAGGAGTGAAGGTAAAGTGCTAAGGGAGGGGGGGTGGCAAAGTATCCAGGAGACAGCTCACTCTCCTGGGATAGAGAGTTGAGCCTGACCCCCAGAAAACTAAAACTTAAATTAAACTAAGAAAAAAACCCACAAAAACTCCCAAAAATGAACAACACCATGCACAAAGTGCTTATTAACAGAAAGGTGTTAAAATAAAACTTGTATTTGAGGGACTAAGACCCTAAAAAGCCTTTTGTTTGGAGCTCAAGCATGCACACAACATGCTCTCTTGCACAGTACTTGTAAGCAGGACACACACTATGGGTAGCGGTCAAGCAAATGAACTTTGATTGACGGTCTGGCAAATGCACTTAGATTTAAGAAAAAAAAAGTTGGGGTTTTTTAAAAGTAGACAACTAGTAAACAATATTATATTGTATGCATTGTGCACACACAGTATAAGCTGTGAGCCTGACACACACACTTACAAGCAGGGGCTAGCAGGGAGACAGGCAAATGAAGTTAGATTACACAGAATACAAGCAAGGGCTAGCAGGGAGACAGGCAAATGAAGTTAGATTACACAGAAAAAAAACGGAAAAAAAAAATGATGTTATAGCCCTAAAAAGGGCTTTTTGGGGTGCTGTGTTTACAGCAGAGATCTGAAGAGTCCTTCAGCACTGCACTGGAAACTGAAATTACACAGAATACAAGCAGGGGCTAGCAGGGAGACAGGCAAATGAAGTTAGATTACACAGAAAAAAAACGAAAAAGAAATGATGTTATAGCCCTAAAAAGGGCTTTTTGGGGTGCTGTGTTTACAGCAGAGATCTGATGAGTCCTTCAGCACTGCACTGGACACTGAATAAACTTGCATAGCTATGGTTTTCCCTATTGATGCAGTATCACCTACACTCTACCTCCTCTCAGTAAGACTGCAAGTTAGTTCTGATTCCAAAATGGCTGCTGTCCATGAGGTTGAAAGGTGTGGAAGGGAGTGTATGCTGCTGATTGGCTGGAATGTGTCTGCTGACTGTGACATGCAGGGTCAAAGTTTGCTCAATGATAAAGTATTGGGGGCGGGTCAAATCTTGCATATGTTCGCTGTTCGCCGCGAACGCGAACATGCTATGTTCGACGAAAAAGTCAGCCGGCGAACTATTCGTGACATCTCTAATGAAGATGCTTTACCTATTTATATTTAATATGCAGCAATCAATATCCTGAAGAGCTAAAAACCTTTTGGGATTTTCCTGCATCTGAAAATGTACAGTTGGAATGCTGATCATGTTACACAGTTACATAGTTACATAGGGCCTCATTCTATTATCGGCCGTAAATCGGCTGCAAAGCTGCAATTCCTTGCGGGCTCCTAGTACCTTGCAATTCAAATAGACGTCGCCGCAAGGATATCCCCTTACGGCCGGCCGCATATCTTGCAACCGACCGTAAGCTCAGAAATCTTTAAAAGCAAATATAAATTCAAGACGGCACTGTAAAGCCCTGTAAATGCTAGGGATCATAATGGGGGACATGAGGATTAATAGCAACCCACTCTCAAGCTTGCACATCAGCCCAAATCCGAGACTTCATTAACTGTTTATTTTCCAGCCGCAGCGTGGGCGGGTCTGAGGTGCTCCAAGCCCTCTGGACTTTTTCCACTGATAATTGACATAAATTAAAATAAAACTAATTTACGGATTTGAGTGTAGGGGAATGTTGTGCTATGAATGCTAACACCTACAATCACTTTATAGTCTCCTCAGAGTGCAGGATGGCTTTATTATGGCTTTATTATGTGCTTAATTGTGTGCCTGCGGGACCTTTTTGCTGCAAGTAAGCTGCGGCTCGGTTTTAGCCTTGCAGAGAGGGTTCCCGGAGCAATTGAATAGCAACCGGGATTTTCTTGAGGCCGAAACTCTTGCGGCCGTTTAAGATCAAAGGCTTTCCACCGGCGCGTCCGGACGCAAGGGATAACAAGGCGCCGGCCGCAAGCTTACTTCCTGACCCCAGATACTGGCTATCAGATTTCTCCCTGGATCAATACTCTCTCTCTAATTATCCAGGATAACCCTGAATCGCCTTTTTAATTCGAAATAAATCAAGTCCCCTTTTAAAGTTATCTATCGAATCCGCTTTCATCACATCCTCTGGTAGAGAATTCCACAGATTAACCACCCTTACTGTGAAGAACCCTTTTCTTTCTTTAAGGTGGAATATTTTTACTTCTAACCTCAAGGGATGTCCTCTTGTCAGTTGAAAATCTCTTCGCACAAAAAGCTCCCTTGACATATCTTTATACTGACCCTGGATGTATTTATACAATGTAATCATATCTCCTCTTAGACACCTTTTTTCTAGAGAAAATAAGTTTAATTTGGTTAGTCTTTCTTCATAACTTAGCCCCTCCATTCCCCTTATTAGTTTTGTTGCCCTCCTCTGTACCTTTTCCAGCTCTAAAATGTCGTACTTATGAAGTGGTGCCCAAAATTGTACTCCATATTCCAAATGAGGGCATACTAGAGATTTGTATAATGGCAGAATTATATTTGTTTCCCTTGTTTCTATATCCTTCATAATACATGCTAATATTTTATTTGCCTTTGCAGCTGCTGCTTGTCATTGAGCACTGTAACCTAGGTGGTTGTCCACAAGCACTCCCAAATCCCTTTCATTATCTGAAAGACCTAGATTTGCTCCATTACGATTATAAATTGCATGGCTATTTTTCCTTCCCAGATGCATAACTTTACATGTATTCGTATTAAATCTCATCTGCCACTTAGATGCCCAATCCTCAATTTTATGTAAATCCCTTTGGAGGGAAAGCACATCATCTGATTTAATTACCATGAACAACTTCATGTCATCAGCGAAAATGGAGACACTACTTTCCGGTCCCACCTCTAAGTCATTAATAAATATAATCAAAAGGAGAGGACCTAATACTGAACTCTGAGGAATCCCACTTACCACATTAGTCCAATCGGAGTATGTTCCATTTACAGCAACCCTTTGCTTCCTGTCTTTTAGCCAGCTCTCAATCCATGAGCAGATATTTACTGCAATTCCTGTATCTCTTAGTTTGCACAATAGTCTCTCATGTGGCACTGTATCAAAAGCCTTTGCAAAATCCAAAAAGACTACATCCACTGAGTTGCCTTGAACCAGGTTCCTACTAACCTCCTCATATAAACTAGTTAGATTTGTTTGACATGACCTATCCCTCATAAATCCATGTTGACTCCTACTTATAATCCTGTTCAAATAGACACATTCTTGTATATTATCCCTTATTAACCCTTCTAAAAGCTTCGCCACTACAGAAGTGAGGCTCACTGGTCAATAATTCCCCGGATTTGCTCTTGCTCCCTGTTTAAATATAGGTATCACATCTGCTTTTCTCCAGTCATCTGGTAGAGACCCTGTGTTGAGTGAATCTTAAAAAAATAAATATAATGGTTTGGCTATTACAGAACCCAGTTCCCTCAGTATGTGGATGTATTCAAACAGGAAATGGGGCTTTATTAACATATATTTTTTCCAACCTCTTTTGGATTACTTCCTGTGTTAACCAATTATTTGGCAAAGGTAGTGTAGCCCCATTATGTTGCAGTGTCCCAACCACTGGTACCTCCCTTGCGTATACCGAAGAAAGGAACCTATTTAGCTCAACTGCCTTTTCCTGGTCACTAATTTTCAGATGGCCTGTGTCACATTGTAATGTTTCTATAGCTTCTTCCCTTGCTTTCTTCCCATTAATATACTTAAAATAATATTTTAGGGTTAGTCTTACTCTCTTTTGCAATTCATTTTTCATTTTCTATTTTAGCCATTTTAATAGCGCTTTTGCAAGCCTTGTTGATTTCCTTGTACTCCTGTAAAGCAGTCTCTGTCCCCTCTTGTTTATATAATTTAAATGACTGTTTTTTAGTCTGTATCTTGATCTTTAAATCATTGTTAAGCCACATTGGATGGGATTTACTCCTTTTACTTTTATTCCCACATGGTATATGCTGTTTATGTATATTTAGTAAGGATTTAAATGTCCATATATGTGCAGTGTTTTTACCTGTCAGTTCTCTGTTCCAGTCTATACTTTGTATTGCTGCCCTTATACCGTTAAAATCTGGCCTTTTAAAATTAAGAGATTTTGTTGGCCCCTTAAAATTGTTTTTTTTACTTCAATCTCAAATTAGACTGTGTTGTGATCACTGTTTCTCAAAGGTTGCCCTATTTCAACATTTGATACTATATCAATATTTGTGATGACTAAATCTAAGATAGCTTCATTTCTAGTAGGCTCTTTAATAACCTGGGCCAGATAATGATCCCTGAGTGTACTCAAGAACCTGCTCCCTTTAGCTGAACTGATGGTCTCATTTATCCAGTTTATTTCAGGGTAATTAAAATCTCCCATTATTAGACCTTGCCCATGCTTAGCCGCATTTCCAATCTGTAACAATAATTGTATTTCCTCACTTTCAGCTATATTTTGGGGTTTATAGCATACTCCTACTAATATTCTTTTGGAATTTGCTGCTCCGCTATTTAACTCTACCCACAAACATTCAACTTTATCACTAGGTCCACCATAAATATCTTCTCTGACCATAGGTTTAAATTCAGGCTTATCATACAGACAAATCCCTCCTCCTCCTTTACCATTGCCTCTATCTTGCCTAAATAGGTGATAACCAAAAGCTCCCTCATCATTAAGGTGCAATCCATCCCTACTGTAGAGATTGTACCGAAGTGAGAAGTCAGCCCAGTGCTCTAAAAACCCAAACCCCTCCTTAGTGCACCACATCTTTAGCCACTCATTAATCGAGCTAAGCTCCTTCTGCCTCCCCGGGCTAGCACATGGCACTGGTAGTATACTACCTTGGAGGTCCTTGCCTTTAGCTTATTACCTAGTTCTCTAAAATCATTCTTTAGGACACCCCATCTTCCTCTAACTTTGTCATTGGTACCAATATGTACCAAGACCATTGGTTCATTTCCAGCCCCTCCCAATAATTTGTCTACACGATCCACAACATGACGAACCCGAGCACCCGGGAGACAGCAAAATGTTTGATTGCTGGGGTCTGGGTGACAAATCACCCTATCTACCTTCCTAATAATAGAGTCCCCTACCACCAAACCTGTCTATTGCTCTGCCTATTCTGCCCCCCCCCCCCCCACTCCTCCAGTAGAACTGTTCTCCCAGCTGTTAGAGGTGAGGACTCTATCTGGTATTGCCATTCCTGAGTGGACATCCCCAACAGTTTCACTCAATCTGGCAAATCTGTTGGTGTTTGCCAATTCAGAATTGGCCTGCCTCCTCCTTTTCCCCCTGACTCCCCTTCTAACTGTAACCCAGCTACCTCCCTGGACATCCTCACTAGTCCCAACTCCACCCTCCATGCTAGGCCCAGCTAAACTGTGCTCCGTGAGCACCAACTCCCTTTCTAGTGGAGCAATATCACTAAGTGCTACAATTCTCGTCTCCAGCTCTCCAATTTGAGCTTCCAGAGAGGCAACATGTGAGGAGAAAGTGTCAGCAATCTGGCCAGTGTGCAGTGTAAATAGGCTGCGTGTGCGAGGCCAAACCGTTTGTCTAGGTGGTTAAAGTGGAATTTTAGAATCCTAATGTTAAGAGTTGTAAGTGTTGTAAAATGGTGTCTTTTTTCTATGTGTTACTTGGCTCTAGAGCATTTTCCGTCCGTTGTAATGGTATATTTTCTATGTGCTACGTTCCTGGCTAACTCGTACGTGCCTTACGGTGATTTTCGCTGCTCTGTGTCCTTTAGCTTTGTTTTATTTTTTTCGTCCACTATTTTTCTTCTTCCTTAGCGATTTTCAATTGCAGAAACTTCTTAAATGCGACTTAAATTTGCGTGCAAGGTCACTCCCAGACATCCTGGTTGTCCGCCCATGCTGTGTGTGATGTTTTATGTGGTATTTTTTTGTTGCTGTGCTTTTCGTGTTTGTGGATGTGCTTGGTTCAAACGTTAAAGCTCTTATTTTTATTTTCTAAGTTCAGCGGGTCGTAATTGTTGTTTGTAAAAGTTGTACATCCTTGTCGGTGTTTTCTGCGCTTCGGGGTCGTGTAGCCACGTTTTAATTTTTCTTGGCCGCCATTTGTTTCTCGCTTAGCCGATTTTCAAGTGGCGAAACTCCTTAAATTCGACTTTAATTTGCGTGCAACCGCACCCCCAGACGTCCTGGCTTTCCCCCCATGCTGTGTGTGATGTTTTTCTTATGTTTTGTTTTTAAGTGTTTATGTTGTTTTTTGATGTACGCGTTTCGGCCATTAACTTCATGTTTTTGGGACCATTTTTCTAAGACCCAAAGGTCGTATTTTTTCTGTCTAAGTCGGTATTTCCTCATTGCGCGTTATTGTGTTTTTTCTAAGTTCTGCGGGTCTTATATTTTTTTTTTCTAAGTCCCGCGGCGTGATTGTTTTTTTTTTAAGTCCCACTTTTTTGGGTTATTTTTAATCGTGAGTGAGGCACCGTAGAGCCTTCACCTCCACAAATGCGGACACTCACTTTGCGTGTCCCTGTGCCTATAACATCCTGTCCGATATATGCTCCCTAAGACAATCCTGTGCATGGTTTGTGTATGGTCTGTGCTATATAGTGATATAGTAATGAATTACTGGACCCCATTAAGCCACAATCAGTATCAACCACTCCTCTCTTTAAGGACTCAGGCTGCCCATGAGTTCTCACACCCCGGTGTGTAACACACAACTGTATTGTGTACATGCCATACCTTTCCATACCTTCCCATGGATGAGACATACAACTTACACCGTAACTTTCTGCGTACAATATTTTGATGGGACCCTTACTCTTTTCTTTTAATTTGTTTGCTATTGCAAAGTGACTTTTTGAGTTAGCCACTTATAGGGTTCAGCAAGATGTGAAAGAATATATAAACATTAGAAATCATTAGGATATTGCTACATATTAGAACACAGTAGCTGGAACACAAGAGAAGCTTGGAGAAGCTGATTGTCAATTTTACTATACGTGTAGATGTAAGTGAAGATTTATCCCTTGAGATATATGTACTTAAAATGACAAGTACAAACTTGTGCCTCTACTCCACCTCTACATAATAGCTAAAGAATGCGTCACACACCTCTCTTGTGGATAATTTACATTTTAAAGATGTGGCAAGCCTTTTAACAACAATATTTTATGACGTGAAAATATCTGGGTCATGTACACCTTCATCATGTTCTTGTAATAGGTGAGGAACTTACTATTTCATAAAAGTTGTTGTAAAGGTCAGAAATAGAAACACTTCCTCCATTGCTTGAGTAAAAAAAAAAACCTAGGAACTTCTTATATGCTCTTCAAGGAAACATTTACACTAATGACAGTTTTATTAATAGCTTAAATATTTGAGTTGCCTTTTTGCACTTGGCTAACTTTCGTATGAGCAGTTTATTATCTATGGAATATAGATATACCCAGATGAGAAGCAGTTTGGTGTACAATATGTTTTTTTATTTTTCTTGAGCATAGGATGTTTAGTGTTAATTATTTGCATAATTCTATATTACACTCAATTTGTACACAATTTTACTATTCAAATCACATTGCTAATTGAGCTCAAACAATAGAGAAAGAGGATACAATATGATGTGGAAGAGGAGAGAGTAGGAACTGGAGAACATTACATTAATGTCACATAATTCCTATAAATTCCAACAAATCATTAAGAAAGCCAATAAACAAATACCTACCTACTTTAATACAGGTTGGAACCTGAATGAGTAGTTTTCGCTAAACTTAGAACATACTTTTACCTGGTAAAATATTGTTGTATATAAATAACACATAGCTTGTTTTTACTCTATTATCAGAAATACCAACACACACCTTATTTACAGATGTCTATCATTCTCCTTTTCAATAACTTTACTGTGTCACCAAAGTCAAACTTTCTTTCTTGCTTTATGTATGCAAAATATGATGATGGATGTAGATGTTAAAATTTAAAAAAGTGTTTGCTATATTAGAAGGTAAAAGGTTCAGTAATGTATAACTTTGCTCACCTGTAATAGGCAAGTGAGTGTTCATTTATAGTAATTAGACATTGTTTAAAACAATATGTGCATGGTGATTTACATCAATGAAATTGAGATTTGAAATTTAAAGTTGCTACAATGTTTGTTGGCCTTTAAAGGTGAACATTCACCAGACAGCAGGAGTGAATATTTAGCACATACTATTTCTGGAGGATATTTCAATCTCTCTCTCTCTTTCTCTCCCTTTCTTTACTAAATACCACAGTATATCAATTTCTGATTATTTTCGTGTACATATATTGCATACCTATAAATATTAAATATATTAGTGTTAGTTCTGTCTCTGTGGTCTCACATCTAGAGTTAATGTAGAGATAACCAAAAGCATCCATAGATTATTACATTTTGAATGGACTGGTGGTGACAGCATTATAATATTGATTTTGGAGTGTAGGTGACCACTAAAGTTTTTTTTTTTTTTACAGTCATAGGTGTCTGAAAGCTTGGATAGACTGTTTTATGTTTAACACTCTACACCACCAGACATGCTAAAGAAACACCTCCAGGGTTTCTGCCAACTATTCAGTGCTGAGTTCCCACATTTAATAGTTTTTTTTAAATAGCATTATATTGGACATATACTGAGGTCAGTAAAGTTTGAGCTGATATTCAGACCAATACGCAAGACTGAGGGTGCTGCTCTTGCAAGTGTATAGCTTCACACAAGCTCAGCGCTCACAACTAGTTTTACACTAGTTTTCATAAAATACCTTGTCTGTTTGTGTCAGAGTCTGGTGATCATTCTACTGTATGGGCTTTGTACAAAAACAACCAATGACATCAAGAACTTTTTAAATCAAATATATATGCCTTCACAATAAAAAAATGACTAAATGCCTAGTTCCCCATTTAGAGCCTACCTAACTTCTTGTCTCCTCTCTATAAGATTTGTAGCTAGGCCACTGCCACCTGATACACAACTCATTTGACGCACACAACCATCATCCTTGAAGTGCATTCACAGCCTTCGGTGTTGGTCTCCTTTTATGTCCCAGCCTCCTGATGATGTCTTCTGAAGTCTCTGCACTAAGTAGACTGGACAATCATTCAGCCTACACATGCAACTCAAGTTGCTCTGAAACATATGGTTTTCAGCTTGTCTCCAAGATGGCTGCTCTATAATGTAGATCCTTCCTTCAGTATGTTATTTTTATGCTTATAGTAAAATGCAACACCCTCAAGGTTTTAATGAATCTAATTTAACTAAATCTGGTCAAAGTAGAATACATTTTATTTTTAGTACATTTTCCAGAATGAAGGGGGATTATGGTCTAACAAAAGTACAATATGTCAGTATGGAACACCTTTTGATGAATTTATAGGTTTTGGATATGGATTCTATATTATTCTGTACAGCTTGTTCACTAAAGTATGAATAATCTGTCTCATAGAATAACAGGGATTTGAGAGGTCTGATCTCACTAGTGTAAAACATCTTCACATATTTGATATGTACATACATATTTCTAAGTGTAATAATACTACATCTCACTCATAGAGCACCCACCCCTTACCTATCATCACACCTCCTCCCTGATCTCTGACCTCTTAAACATCACTGATTACCTTCTCTCACTTTCCAATAATCATGATATTCTTACATCAAAATCTCACATATTATATTCCCTCTATCATCATATCCCTTATATGCCAAGCTCCCAAAAGAAACAATCTCTCCTATATCACATATATGATTGTTATAAACAACATTTGGAAGTTTGAGTTCCTCTCTCCCTGACCTTCTTGCAGACCCTTCAAATGAGCCATTGCATTCAAACAGCTCACCTGCTACAGCCAGCTGTAAATGACTTTACCCTCATAACACAACTACTTATATAGTGCTCAGGCTTTATGATGCCATCCACTATGACATATGGGAATGTCATTAACTGTGATATTTGGTAGTCATCCTCAGTGAAGCAGTATCCGCATCCAAGGATCTTTTCTACATGTGTGACAGTATGGTCCAAAGGGCTCGACGAGCACATTTCTTTATGTCGGTTTGTGCCGAAACAAATGGTAACTGGAAACCTTACATCAGATACGTACACATTTAGGTCCCAATGCTAATCTCAGAAAAAGCTCTAACTAATGAGCAAACAAGCCCTACCTAGCTATGCTAATCACCCACCCCTAAATCATTGCGAGACAACTGCTATGAGTCACTATGGCAAGCCGCAAGATCGGATTGCGGATAATTTTTCGATTGACTTTTCACACTGCCTATACATTACGAGTTATTTCGATAGACCATCACCCCCAACACCTATGTTGATAAAAAATTACGTCTAGCTTGCAAATAAGCAATGCTGTAACAGTCAAAAACAGAACAAATTTGACAAACATGGTGGACAGCCGCAGGACCTCTTTAAGGGCCCGGACAACACCAGAAATCAATAGAAAAACATGCTAAATCATTACAAAATGAGCATTTCACATTTCTATTTGGCACAAATGAGCAATATAACCAGAAATATTAACATATGTGATGTAAAAGACATTGGGAGATATGAAATATCAGAAAGCTGGATGACCCATTAAAAATGCAGCATACGATAACAAAAGCCTGGAAAAACATATATCAACAGTTCAAAAACATGCATAAGATTCCCAGAAAAATAGCACAGCAATGATAAACATAATGTGACAGCATGAAACAAGTGGGAACTTGTAAGGTCATGGGAATGGCTGCAAGCACAGTAAAACAAAGACTCCAAAACATATAATACCATAGCAATATGCTAAATATCACTTAATCACTATATGATATTGTGAACAGGAACAGTTTATGCTAAACACAAACCTGACAACAACTATATGGATTGGATACATCTGTGCATAACACATCTTAGATGTAATTTTATAGAAAAGTCACTAGGACACAAGAGGTTAACAGATTCAACAATTAAATGTGTTTAACAACAGGTGCTGTAACCAAACAGATATATAAACCTCAAACACAAGACAGGACACAGTCACGCCCATCATGGATGTAGGAACCATTAGATAGTTGCAAGAGTGGTTGCAGAGGAGGGCCCAAAGAAGGTATTAACATGTGGTAAGAATGTGGCAGATGGGGACCTTGGGTGAAAGGCGTGAGATTGAGGAGTGGGTATTGTGTATGGCAGTTGAGTGATTGTGAGTGAATGTTGCTGGGAATGTCCTCCTTGCTGGTCCTGACCCCAGGCAGGCAAACCAAGCAGCACAGATAATGGCCGAAAATGTGGTGTATCATCAGGGCAGGAGCACAGCTCCATTGGCTCCAGGACAGTGGTATATGGAGGCACAGTCTAACAGTGAGGATGGCAATGATGTGGAAGTACATCCTGAGGGGGGCAAGGACACCATGAACAGCCAGCTTCTGTTTATGTGGAGGTTGGGGAAGCCAATCCTCCCGACCATCAGGGGGCAGCCCAAAATCCTGAGGATCATGTGGTATGTGTACGGGCACCAAGGATCTACAGGGAGAGAGTCACTTTAGAGGGGTTAAGTGATGGGGAAGTGTATGAGCATTTTAGGCTGACCCATGCCAGTCTCCTAGAGCTCTCTTGAGGATATCAAGGAGGACATGCAGCCTTGCTCCAGAGCAAATAGGGCTATACCGGGACTGAGACGGATGTTAGGCGTAATACACTTCCTTTTATCTGGGAGTTTCCAATCCACTGCCAGCATAGTGGGGGGAATTTCTCAGTTCACCTTCTCCAGGTGTCCAGTGAGGAGGGCTTCCAAATACATCACTTTTCCCGACAGTAGGGAAGAGATCCTGAACATCAAAACAGCATTTATGGCATTAGGAGGAGTCCCAAATGTATTAGGAGCAATATACTACACACATGTGGCCCTGAAACCTCCTAAATAAGACGAGGCGCTGTTCAGAAATCGAGAACAAAATCATTCCATCAATGTACAAGTTGTTTGTGATGCAAACATGCACATACAAAGTGTGGTTAAAGGCTTCCCTGGAAGTGCTCACGATGCAAATATCTTTCGTCAATTGATTGGCTACTGTGTGAGTACACATACTTCTCTCTAATAACCACACACTATCAATGTGTCATCCATCACTGATCAATGTAAAAACTTCATATCTGAAACAAAACATCTGTGGAAATTCAAAAATATATATAATATATTGAACATGATTAACTACAGTATGTTAACACAAACATCCAATGAATCCTATAACCTTATCCCAGCTATCATTTTCATGCACAATATTCCATCCAAACGTAAGCCAATGTGATGTCATGCTTCATGATCAGGTCAACTGCATGTAAAAAGCTTGTCTGAGTCTCATGTAGCACTTGGGATTAAACAGTCATTACGTAACTGTTCTTGAGAAAACAATTCAAGAACCATGAACAGCAATCACTAACAAGCTTTTCGACACTTCTAGTGATATATATGTAGCCGGAAGGAAGATGCTGAAAGTGTTAACATAGTTTTAACAATTCTGAACAAAGGAATTAATACATGAATCGTTACCCAGAATACAACACATTCACATATAACCCCCCATATTTAGAAGAAGCTGCACAACATGTTACTAATATATACATATCACATTGGTGTCATGTCAGGTGACACAGGATATGTTATATGAGTCTGACGGAAGGTGGGGGACTGTGAAGCTATAGGTGCAAAAGGAAAATGGTAAATAGAAATGGGAAAATGACAGTTGGAGAGTGAATCTGATGAGTGGATGATATGAGGTCTAGTAAGACTGGTTGAGCCTCTGCAAAAATGGCTGCTGAGTCCTTATGGTAAATTCAACTCTGATAAAGCACTATGACTCTGCAGTGTTTCATGCTATGAGGCTTATACACTTAGTTGCCTACATAATTGAAAAATAAGTTTACATTTTTTTAATAATATGTTAAGTTCCTATTCTTTAACATATGCCTTTACATAAATGATACAGGAGTTATTTTAGTTCCATGATTCTAATTTGTTTCTCTAAATTATCCTTCTGAATAATCTGACACTTATTGTAAAGTATAGTAGTAAGTTTCAAGCATTATCTGAAAAAACAGCTGTCCCACACTCACTACCAATATGTGTAATATGAATAAGTGTTAACAGTTGGATATCATTATAATTTATTAACATGAATTAATACCTGTGAAAAAAAACAGAAATGTTGAAATAATATGTAAATGTGATAACTTCATACATTTTATAACCCTGGCTTAATATTGTTAAAGATGATCAGAACTAATATAGTCCAATTCTTGCAAATATTGTCCTTGAGTTGGTGGCATCCGGTATCTGACATTTTTCCAAAACTTTGTTTTTGGTGATAAAGCAGCCTCAGTGAAATCTCCTTTCCAACGTACAACACCTTGCTTTTGTTTGATATATTTGATGGATTCTGGCATGTTTGTGTAATCTGATATTTTTTCAAGTTCAATTAAGATCACTTTCAGTTTATTGCGAATCAGAGCATCATACATTGCTATCTGTTGTTCAAAACCATCTGCAATGGGATTTTCACTAGTTGTGTTTCCTAAAACAATGACCAGTCTTCTACTTTTTGAGATGATTTCATCTATAAGATCTGTCACAGCTGTAAAGAAGAACATGCTGATAATTAAAAAAAAGGTATCATAATCACATTTTCAATCTATTAAATTCTGAGCACATGAGTTTTGTGCACTTCATCTTTTATTAATTTTTTTAATGTTTGATGTAAAACATGCAACAAAAGATTCCATTGTTCTATCCTAGCCTCATATTCTACTTGAAAAAAGACATTCAAAAGAAAAAATTTCTGAGTATAGTAATCAATTATTCTCTGTAATAAAACTAATAAAAAATGAGTATGCAAATAAAGTAGAGGTGCTCATTTGAGAATGAAAAATAACTCAGTGGGTTTTTTCTATAGGTCTGGTTACCTACTTAGAGAGCAGCCTCTTTTAGCTCACTTGTGCCCTTCACAGGAAGAAATATCCTGAAGTATATCAGTCTGGTCTCACTCAGAAAAGTGATCCAGTCCCGGAATACCAGGCAATTCTCCCCGAACAGGAGAAACAGCAAACCCGTTTCGGTCTCTGTAAGCTTCGTCAGTGAGATGCAGCTTTACTCCCTATGGCACAGTGAGCAAGGAGTCCACGTCTGATTCCCCCTATCACCCATAAGGTGAGGAAATTATAT